>JTDE01001087.1:102419-161962 GCA_014338405.1 Paragonimus skrjabini miyazakii
AGGTACCCCATATCTGAATAACAGACGACACTGACAAAAATATTCGCATGCCAATGGATTGGATTGTATGGATTGGTGTACAGATTGCCATAAAATAAAAGGCAGTAAAATGTCAAATATATATCACTCTACAGTTTTCGTTCTCCGACTTGTATTCTCATGTGGATTAAGTGACCGAATACTTTAAGATTAGAGACCCAGCTACTTACAGTCAATGGCTTTTCAGCTGCTAGCAGCAAACGACCTGTAAAACATGAAGTTCAGAGGCCTTACCAGTGTAGATGTTTTTATTGCTGCCGCCAAAGTTGTTGTGAGTTCCTGAAGGTATGTGTCAACAGGACGAGACTTCTTTACTGCTTTCATTCGTGATCTTCATACTTGGTTGTTTAAACACATCCAAATGTGCAAACGGTCGGTCCCAGTGGTCACCAGCAAAGTGGTGGACCGCCGTTTCGGCCTAATTGAGTCTGATCAACTCAACGCATGCAAGAGGATCTATCTCACGCCCCGTGAATTAACGGCAGATTGTAGTCCAAGCAGGTATCTACTAGATCACAAGGTCACGGTCATCGGGGTTGCAGGATGGTTTGTGGATTGATCCCCTTGACCGTTGCGTTTCCTCTCGTTCATAGGCTGAAATCGATCAGCCTGTAAGCGAGAAGAAGCGCAACGGCTGAGGAAACTAACACTCAAGCATATATATCCCCACACATTTGCCCAAAAAGTTCAGGTTGTGTGGGAAAAACTGAACGAGTACCTTCATGTCTCAATGTTGTCATATCTTCGTTTGCAACTAAAGAATTCAGGCATTACATGAGAATTTTGCAAAATGCAAGCTTGCTGGTTTTTAAATTAACTGCGTGTGCTGAAGGTCTATTTCAGGGGTATACGGCATATTTTGTAAACTTTCAACTAAGGTTTGAAAATAAGTTCACATTTCTTGGTGTAACTGATATTATAGCAATCGGGTGAAGCCCCTCTTCTAATTTTGCAAACCATGCTATAAACTGCGAATGTGACTAGCAGTAAACCCGAGTTATGTTCACACTGTAGTTTCATTCAACCGCGCACAGCACTCCTGTGTCTACATTCAGTGTAGATAAACCATACTACTAAACCTTGATTATTAGGGTAAAAACGGAAAGACCGTGCTGCAGTAGTGAACGCACTGAGATAAAATTTCTTAGCACGACTTGAAATATAAACGCCCACTTGGCAACAGGGTAGTTTACTAGCCGGCATTTAAGTCCACGATCAGTTACTTAAAACCGGGTATCAAAGATAATTCATTAGGTGGTGAAAGCTGGAAGCGTGCATGTGGTAATAGTAGCTGATGTTCATTATTGGTTGGAACAGACGCAATCTAGAGCCTATCAGCAAAGCCAGACATTCTGTCCAATAACCAGACGAGGTGAAGATCAAATTATGTTATGTTTCGACAGGTATCGGCAAGCACGATGACCAAGGCCGTACTACTAATTAACACGCGAGAAACGACCAGCAAACCGTACATCGCTAGATGAAGATCCAAAACTAAAGTCACAAAAATGGCGCGCTATTCAATGATACAACACAAGAAACCGATATAAAGGAATAAGCGAACCGGTTCCTCAACAGGCTTTTTACCTATTGTAAACATAGCTAGCTGTAAACGGGAGTATATTTTGCTCGAAGCCCGGTCTAGGTTTGTGATTTCACGGAGAGCCAATTATTAATTATGGTTTCAAGAGGTAATCAACATTCCATGAGTACAGTTAAACCGGAGACTAAGATATCATCCGAGTGGTTATTCTTAGACCTTGGAAGAGTGCCCACCAGCTGATCTAGTCTTGCATCAGCTATGATGGTTTCTTGCACATAACACGTTATAAATATCACATCCAGCCTTACCGTATTCGGACTACGCAAAAATTACGTTCCAACGCCACAACTGATATCGAACTGCTCTGTAATCAACCTAACCCAACGGTTATATTTACCGCTCTTTTTTCACCAGTACAGTGATATCCCGATTGAGTGGTGCTGTGTATTTTCTAACCATAAACACCACGTTGATCTTCTGCCATTTGAAAGCACTTTAACCCCAAAATTAGAGTTTAGGCACAGATGTTGGGAAAGAACGTCACAAGATCCTATTTCTCCAGTGGAAATTTTACAATTAAGACAGACATTCTCTAGATGCCGAGCTGTGGAATGCATTAGACCACCTCTTATCACACTCACTAAACCTGCTATTAATTGTAAAATCAGGTGTAGTGGGAATAGGCAGTTGGGGTTGGATGAGGTTAACCGGCATTGCTACTCAATACTTACTTGCACTGCTGGGTTATTTTAGCAGCATCTACCAATGGGAGAGAGAAAAAACGGTTAAATGAACACTGAACCACCAGACCTCATTTCATTGGAGATTTTTCTGAAATAAGTATCATAACTGCAGTGTTTAAATTTAAAGTGAGCTAGATTTGAAAATAATTAACGTTCACCAGTGCATTTTAACACACTGAACTTACGGAAGAGTTCACTCGTCTTGTCTGAAAAGAATGCCTTGTTGTGAGCAGAAAAATGATTAATACTATAAGTAGCTCCCTGGAAAACTCAGCATATATTTTTTCTCACCGTTATGACCACTACAATTTGGGCGGAAACAGTTATTACTAGTAATCTGTGCGGTGCACTGCTAAATAGATTGTTTTTCAAGAAAACTAAGATGCGATATTTAACGATTATTTCTGGCCAGCGACGCAAAATGTTTTTGAGCTATGGTCTGTGCAAACTGAAGAATAACTTTTAAGGTGACTGACATTCAGAGAAGAATACTTAGTGGATTCAGAATTTTGCTAATAGGTCATCACCGGAAAAATTTAATGGACAGATGTCGTGTTATTTGCAGAGGAACATTGATCAGCTTAATAAACATTTCTCCGAGCTTATACTAGAAAATCGAAATACTCCTTGGCGAACCTTAAGTGTTTCATTTGGCCTTGGTTGTTCAAAGCTGCCTTGGTTTATGTTATCATTTACTTGAGCCTTCCATTTTGCAATAAAACACGTGAATACTTTGATACAACTTTCCAGTAGATTCCTTGCGAAAGAACATTGCAGTCTTCTACGAATGTGGGATGCAGTAAACCGTCCTATGATTCGGTGGTTGGCTTTTAAAGCCACCGTCATGCGATATGAGAATAAACGCGATATTCGTAGTTTACAAAAGTGCTAAAGCCAAGATCTTTACAGCATTCTGTAAAACTGGTATAATTAACCCTCCCTTGCTGACTATAAACGTCAGTATTCTTCTTTTAGGTGTTCCCACAGTTATCGAAATTTTGAATATCTTGTTATGGTGCAGCGCAGCGAAAAGAAATTCACTATAATGGAAGACAAAAATGAATGAATTGTTTATTTTATTCCATGGAATCACTAAGATATTGATACAAAATACTAACTCAGCTTGTTTACAACTGTACCCCAAGGTTAATTCGTACAATACATTTGATCAACTGATGATTCCCTGCCTAACTGAAGTTTTATATCCATTGTCATAACAGTTGAAACTGGTACACCATGAGTAATATGTGATTACCTTCTCGGCCATTTTCTGACAACCTATGAATGTATTTTATCCGAACGAACATAAAAGCGTAATTTATAGAATAAGGTGTTTTCATTCAGTAGTCAGCAAGTGCTGGAAATTTGTTAAGTTCTAACATTCGTTCATAATTCAGTCAAGCGATTAAATTAAAACTTGTAACAAGCACTCCTTTCTGTTCAACTTGTGCACAAAAGAGGGGAACCAAACAGGAAGAAAGGAACAAAAGCATCTGGAAAACATAAACTAACATTTCTGAATTAATCTTTCTTGAAAAACACAAGAATTGTTACCAGACCAACTATGTCAGTCTTTAGAACCTGTGTGCAAGATTATCATATGTCTGCGGTTAGAACACTGTAGACAGCTTGGATATGTTTAATCAATCATATATGGCATTGTTAAAAATTGAACATTTTTCTTGAAAGCCGACGCACTGAAGTGAAGATCAGGATGTTTAGAAAACTGTTGCTAAAAATGTTATCACGTTAGCCGATGTAAACTACAGGTGGCTTATGTAATCAGCTAAAAAGATTTGGAGGACGGTCCCATGAAAAAACATGAGTACAAAAATGTATACCACTGAACCTTTACGGTCTACTGTAATAGTATATTCTCGGATTTTTACTCAGAGTGTTTTCAGGCTGTTGTGTATGAAAGATGAATGAACACTGTATTTCAGGTTTATTTGCGTCGAAGTTTGTCTTCTGTTTGAAAAATACCTAGAACCGAAGTAGGGTTCGGTAAGAAACAGACAGTCTTAGTGCCAGTCTGTCAGTATACAAACGAAGACGTTGTACTGTCGGAATACTGACGCATTGGTTAATTACGGTTTAGTGACTGTATATCACATTAAGTTGATACTATAGCTCTGTGGAAAAACGGACAGCTTCACATTTATAAAAGAACCGATTAAGAAATAGTTTCACCAGGACAATTTTGTGAGATTTCGAACGAGCGCCATAATCACCCAGTTCTCATTAAATACTCTAAACTTTCACAGGCAAAGTAAGGTCCCCCAGGTATTTCTCAATAAACACGGTCTTATGATTTGTTCCGTTTAACAGCGAGTGTTGTTCGAAGTAACCACTGCGTTTGTGAGTCGTTTTATTAGGTGGTGACGTTTAGTGCGGATCGTTTTCCTATCTGTTTTGTCTACCATCGACATCATAATAAATTAACATCCACTATCTCCTAAGCAACCGATCCATTATGTACGTTTATCTGTTAGAAGCCTACATTCTTCTGAGATCCGAATTTTCAGTCCAAAGAACATCGGCGCACTCAAACTTGCTGAAAAAACGGGACTGGACGCGCACCGGTTTCACAACAAGTCAAGGGAAAAGTGACTGGTCTGCATCTGGCACCTAATCAACCCGATGTTCACTTAAAGCATCTGGACTGACCATCAACCTTTCTTTTCATATGCACTTTTATTGTCCGGTGATATTCGTGCGCTTCAGAAAGACTGCAGCATATATTCTCTCGCTCTGGCGTTGACTTACAGTTTAGCAAAAACGGGCAACTGAAATTAACTAAGTATTCACACTGCGAGCTTTCGTTTGCATTAAAATAAGCTGTATTATACGGCAAATCACTTATTTAACTTTTCTTCGATTGATCTCAATCAAGATTATTGACAAACATGGACCTTCTACGATTTCACTTAAATCATGATAGGTTGAATTTAAGGGACATATAATCATAAATGAAAACTGAACCAAAAATCTGAAAGCGAACGTTTAATTATGTTATTTATTAAAATCGTCTGAATTCCTGTTGCCAGCAAAGGATTAGAACACCCCCGGTGGCTCATCCAGAACACGAAAAAATGACCAACTGCTTGCAAGTTCTGGTCATCAGGTCACTGCACACTTACAAATTAAAAGTTACATGTTGATCTACTGTGTATTTAAAAAATACGTACAATAATTTTGTTGAATTATCTTCAGCGCATTCATTTTCTTCGTGGCTGGCCATTACGTTAGAAATAATTTAAGTGGCGACTGCGATAGATGTGGACACATAAGGGCTTCCTCGGACTGCTTACTTAAGACAATTTGGTTTGCCATAGAAGAATCAGTAGACACGTAATTCCTCAAGAATAGCAATCAGTCGTTCTATTTTTATAGCCCAACCAGTTCTGCGTACTTTACTCGTCTCATACAACCTATTCAAAATGGGTTTACTGAGGGATAAACATTGAGATGAAATTGGCTGAAGGTTGGCACGTTGACGTTATGAAAGATAAATTGCGGTTCCATTCGACAACGTTGGATGTTTGTCAACGACATTCCCACAATACAGATGAGAAGTAGTTCAGCTTATCTATGTGCTACAATCTGACAAACTAAAATATGGGCTGGTTTTGTTCCACCACGCCATCAGCTAGTGAAACTGAAGTTAGTTTCTACTATACATTTAACTACATTCAAAACTACTGTTTTCAAAATCCAATTAGCAAGTGGATACAACACGAGAAGACACCTGAGAAGTGGTGCTTCAACTTAGGTCCGATTTTTACTACTAGTCACTAAAACAATGCTTACTGAGACGCCTATCGCAGCAAGTTGTCTGTATCACTCCAAGCAATTGGGTTCCCAGGCAGTTTATATCTGAGATAGTGCATCGGGTTTGGTATAGAGTGATGTAATGAAGAGAATACATGTTTATTAGACCCGTACGAGCTGAGAACTGTAAACAACCTTGTAGACGTTTGCCGAAGGATATGTAGTCAAAGATCCAAACATGTCATAAAACTCAGGTCTTACAGAGTAAATCAAAGCGCAGTCTATCGGAAATGTCCACTCAATGAAAATTTGCACATGCACTGTTGTGTGTAATGATGAGACCAATGGCACCCAGTTAACTGGGTTCATCAGCAGCTGCATACTGATTGTTTATTGGATGATGTTGTTTAAAACAACTCATTTGAGTGTGTATTTGATGTTAATAATTGAGTAGTTCAAACCGTGGTTGGGGAATACTAAGAGGAAAATCAGTTAGACTCATTGAGGTTACTGTTCAGTGAAAACCGGCAGAGTAAACGCCACCCTGTTTTCAAGAATGTCCAAATACACTAGGATCAAGTTGTTCGGCTTAAAATTTTGTTCTACTGTCTTTCTCGACGGATAAATGAAGTACTTGATCCTCTGTACTATTCATTCCGACGAATACTTTCAGTGATAGAACAGTGCACAGGTCTTATAACCTAATGTTCGGCGCATGCTTGTGTGCACTTTCGCCTGGTGTTTCGCAGCGGAAAATGTACTAAACTGAACCTATGCAACTGTAAACAGTGGCACAGAGCATCGTCCGGCCTGGCCAAAATTCTGATTGGGAACTTCGACATCAAGATTGCCTACTGTACATCTATCGGACACCCATCAAACAGTTTACTGAACTGACCTAGGCAAGGTCGCCTGCACAGTTTTGAGCAAGAAACCGAGGACAATTTAACAGCAATAAGGTGCGTACTGACCATGTGGACCAAAAGCGTTTGCCGAGGAAACGTTCGACAGTATCACTATTCTGGTGTTGTTAACGATCGGTTTGTTTTACTCTCATCAGCCAATAACGAGTCACAATTCACCAAGTGTCTGTAATCAAACTTTTCTACTATTGTAAAATTGTGAACAAGGTCAACTTGCAAGTTATTACAAGCAGGCGTACATTAACCAGATGACTCGATTTCGGCAAGATGTGTTGATCACTGTCTCACTGATGAAACAGTCAATCATAGCGACAAAATTCACTTAATAAATTACCACAAAATTAATCACCTTGTAAAGGTTACAGGCATTCATAGTTAGTTAATTGAATTTTGTAGTGATTCTTAAAGATCTAGAACAAGCACGATTGCTTCCCTTTGTGAATGAAATCTAAATTTGGTGCAACCCAGTAAACTAAACATTTTCGGATTTGTGCAAAAAATCTCAATATCACTGTTTAAATTCAGACACAACCGTACAATTTAGCTTGATATCAATGGATACGTTCACTTCGTGAACAGAACATGTTTAGAAATTAAAGTAATTTCTGATAAATGGAGACACTACTTAGAAAACGGATGCACACCCTATCTAGAAAATTAGCTACACATTGCTTGCAAATCCCTACCGGTAAACCTCGTTTCACATACCTTGTCGCTGGCGCTGTGAAGGAACATGGGTCATATATATATATATATATATATATATATATATATATATATATATGAGTACTCCAAAGCACACTGATATTTATAAGTAACTCGACGAGACAACTCGTTAGGTTATGGCTAAAAGTTATAAGAACTTTACTTATCTAAAATAAAGTTGAATAATGACTCAGCGATACCTTAAATTTGGCACGCATAAAACATTCAAACTGTACAGAAAATAGACTCAAAAGAAGTAAAGAAAACTTGAGAAAATTGTGTTCATCATTTTGAAGGTAACAATTTTATTCTGCATCAAAATAGAAGGATATAAGGAAAAATTGTGAACTGCGTTTAATTCAGTTATCTGTTAGTGAAAAACTTGGACGGTCTAGGTTTTTAAGGAATTTTCAAAGTAGCGAGTCAACCGAGTTGTCGTTGCGTTATGTATTTTTTTAACGAAAATTTACTACATTATAGGTGACCAATAGTAGCACATGAATGAATAGGCGGAATAGTAATGTTGTAAAAAATGAATGATCCGGTTTTGTGATTGTAGGTGGTGTTGCTGAAAAGCAGAGATTCATAACAGCGTCAAGGTTGAACGTTTTTTGGTGTATATTTAGCGGCTTGAAAGTTTATAGCCGTTTATGACAAGGTTTACACCTTACGAATGAAGATATGCACCCCAGAGATCCGGTATAAACATCGTGAGGCTACTTTTATAGCTTGTAGTTCTGGATCTATGAGCGTTCAGTCATCAGAATAAAATGACACATTATTCGTTGCATCATTGCGAACAGCTTCCATCACCACTATAGCTGACTTACTTAACGGTGAAAGTATGTAGAACGTCTCAACATAATCGATGCAAAATAACGCTTTTAATTATGAACAGTGTGTTCTATGGGGAAGAATTCATGATGTTAAACCAGGGCCTGTCAGGATACAGTGATGCATTTAATTGAAACAGAGCAAAATCCTCGCCAATAACAATGAACGAACAAAAGTTTGCTAAGTTGTTTTCATTCACTCTTTAAGAATTGCAGTGAGGTTCAGGTAGACGTTTCTTTTGATATTAGAAAATGAATTTTACAACCTGAAGTAAACAAATATACAGTAGTTTGAGCGCTAGCAGAAAGGGTTATTGCCTTGAACCGCTTTTCGTGAACATGGTACAAACCGTCAAACAACAACTTCGTCGAAAGACATTTAAAGTTTAATAATCCCAACAGTCACGATCCACCCATGACGAAATTCAGAAGCATCAAGCCGCGCTATTTGGAATGCTCTATCTGTTTCAACTAGTAGGATACAAGCTGTTTATCACAGGCTTTATATAAACTTAATGTTTTACATCTTCTCGCGCCAAAAGAACTATCAACAGCTTTTTGGTTATTGTCCACAATAACAAGTCGGTATCAAGAAGTTCCTTGGACACCAAGTTGCAAACAAGCTGATATGACCTTCTGATGTCAACACTATGTCTAGTAAAATTAAGTTAATCATAGTTCACGTTGTTTATTGAGTGTAACTTTGACCTCATAAATACAGCTACCAATTTGCGAAACCATTTTTACTAGTTAAATCAATGGCAACGTTTTTCACTGTTTTGCCTCGCTGCTATGTTCGAGGATCTCCACCAAACCTTCATGGTCATAGCGTAGTTGTGTGTGTGTGTTAATATTTCTTCTTTCCATCTTGATCAGCCTGTTATTCTTCATTAGTCCAATATACGTAAGTCTTTTGCCGTTAAACTGTTGTCTGATTCAATCCAACCTTTCTTTGTCTACCTTTCAAAATACGCATACAAACCCTTATATAAGTCCAATTGTGAGTCGTTGTATGTTCAGTGATCTCTCAGTATTTCCCACCTGGTCCGATTTACCGAGTTCAAATCTTTTTATGTTTAATTAAACTGTAGTGCAAACTCTGCCGTCTCTAATTTTGTCTACAGAGGACAGGACCATATGACGGTTATATATAATCACTTCCTGACGTGTAGGCCTACCACTACATGATGGCTCAAATAAGTGTTTCGAACACAGTTAGTCAAACAATCTTTTGTTCCCGCTTAAATAACTGATGACAGGAAGTCGTTTTACTTCAGTTTCACCCCTAAGAAGATGAGTATTACTCCCAAAAACAATATATGTGAAGTGGTTATAGAAACTGCTACATGATTAAAAAAAGGTGGTTATTGCACCGTTACTATAGTACATCATTTCACCGCGTTCAGAATGTTAGTCACATAGTCGCTTTTCTACAACCGGAAAGAGTTGGCATGTTCTGTTTAAAACAGTGTGCACTTTCACTTGTAATCCTCGTAGCTTCAAAATCATCATACATTGTTTCATAAGTTTCCTCTTAACCACATCCGCTGCAAAACACACGATTCAAGAAAGAATGAGGATATTTTCGTTTATGAAACATATGCATATTGTGTTACTTTTAAAAATAAATTCTCAAAATTCTTAGGATTTCCCCTAGTTTTCAACAGCCTTAACAAATTGTTCTTCAATTGAATAAAATTACCAGTTTTCACAAGTAAACCATTTCGTAAACCTTGTTAGCCTAAACGTTTTAACATTAATTGAAATAGTGTAACACATACGTTCAATAAATTATTGTTACCTAGTCCATAAATTTCTCATTATATATTGCATACAGATCAACCGTCCATATAAGCTATACTTTAGACAACCATAATCTAAATGGTGACAACATGATTTCTTTCATGAGGGTAACAATTTCCAAATGCCTAAGATTTGACTGGACTGAAAGCAGTAAGAGAAACAGCAAGCTGAAACACGACAAGCATACTACCTTCTCCAATACGATTCCACCTGAAGTCCGGATTTTTCGCAGTTGACTTTGTTTTAAAATAATCTTAGCTGCCACAATAATCACCTTTGGTGATATGAATTTTGTTATGACCTTGAGATCTTCATGGATGTATATTGAAAACAGCTTTCACTTTTAGAAAAATTTTCCAAACTTACCGTTTTTAAAAATTCCTTTTTAAGTTTTCATCAAGTGAGGGCATATATAGACATATCTTGCAATCGAAATCCGGTTCCTGTTTTCATGAAGCAACCGTGTGGACAACTGTCCCTATGACATTTCAATCAGCATGGCGGAATTATCATGTTTGAACTTTCAGCCAAATTCATTTGTGAGCAACGTTGAGTTTGTCTGGCAGTCTGGAATGATTATACAGTGACAGTCTTGTTAACCCCGATAACCGACCAAATGGGACGATTGTCAACACAACCGCAGGAGAAAAACTAAAATCTAATGCTTATTTTTTGGGCGGGCTATCTGGAATGACTGTCGGAGCTGCAAAGCCGCAAACAGGTAAGGGGAATGTTTAAGTTTTATAAACTTACATGTAATCGTTTGCAATCTGACCCAAATGATTTTATTCCAGTTTTCTTAATTTTGAACCACTAGAAGTGACCCTGTTTTTTGTTGTTACGTACAAGGTTTGGCCTTTAACATGGGATACAAAACAGTTCAGGCGTCTGAAGATAATTGAATGACATATAAAGTGAGGATGTAGTCAGACTGACTATGAGGATTTTGCAGGCTTATTCATAAAGATGATTCACTACTTTTTCCCATTGTCTCGAAAAACGATATCTCTTAACTCAAGATCACCCTAAATGCTACGCTGGTGAATACATTTGTAAAATTACCCACACACAGTAATGTCAGATCGTTCAATAAATGCTGTCTGTTTCAGGCTTGTGTCTCACCTCTCGGCTTACCGAGGTAAAATAAGATTCCCCAATAAACGGAGGTAGGCGGACTACTGTGTGTGGTCCCAACTGACCTGATTGACGTATTGACCTGGTAATATTTTGACCGTATTGGCTTCTACGTGTTCAGTACTTCGGAAATATTTGCGTTTGTCCGTACCATAAATACATGTATGCATCCCTGAAACCCATAAGTGTCTATTGTGGACGGCCGTTTTCTTTATGTTTATGTTGATTATCGGATGGAACACCCACTCTGCATACTTACTCAGACCTATTACTTCAGCAGGACAGCAAAGGCAGGTGATATTTCTGGGATCTTTTCACTCGTCAGTTTACTATTGGTGAGCACGTATGACCGTCAATTAGCGGTTAGCCAAGCCCATTGGACAAACAGGATTTCAAGTACGCTACACGACCTTCACCAATGTTTTGTACGTTTGGTCTATAAGGCAAACGTGTTCATTCTGAGAAAACCGCTACGAAAACAGAGGTTACTCGAGGTAAACAACACCCAGTCATCAGACTACGTTTCTAGAATGTGACCGCGTGAATCAGAAGAGCGTAGAACGTTCATATACATATACATACATATCTCAATCGAAGAAGGTATCCGAGTACATCCATCAATTTATATTGTCACTCTTGTGACAGAACTTAGAAAAAATTATTCTAACTGGATATCAACAAGATGAAAAGTGGGCATATGAAAGTACAATGGAGCCCTGCACTGAGCTAGTGCACACAATATACTGCTTTAATGTTTAGATTTGAGAACATGTATTTCCAAAAAACGTAACAGTCGAATCGACTGAACGGGCCGACGTGCAGTGAGCCAAGGTTACAATTAGTTCATTCTATCCTACAAATCAAACTTTTATAATGCTATTTGTCTGACAGTAAAATTTCATCTGTCTTGCATTTAGGGTTATCACTATCCACAACTGGAGCACGGTATTGACATTTACCATTATACATTTTACCTATGACTCATTATTTTAAGATTCGTACAGCAAATCACGACTTGGTCACGTTGGCGAACTGCAGATTTGCAATTTGTTTCCTTAGCCGTTGCGTTCACTCTCGTTCACAGGCTGTTCGTTTTCAGCCTAGGAACTAGGGGAAGCGAAACGCCTAAGAGAACTAATTCACCTACCTTGCTGCAACTCCGATGACCGTGACCTTGTGGTCTAGTAGATACGTGTTTCGACTACAATTTACCGTTAATTCACGTGGCGTGGGTTCGATTCTCTTGCGTACGTGATGCTGATGAGACCTAACTCGGTCGAAACAGCTGTCCACAATTTCGCCGGTGGTCACTGGGACCGACCGTTTGCAACTTGTTCACTTGAATTGAAAACTTTTCTCATACAAAGGCGAAACATTAATTGTTCCTTACAGCGTTGTTCCGGAAGAAGGGTAAGATCCAATCACTGACGAGAATATTTACTGATATAGTAAACAAGTAACATTTCCGGAAGTGTGTAGAATCATGCTGATTGTCTTGCCGAAATATTAAGAGATTTAGATGGTAGTGAAGGGAATTTTATCAATAACCTCTCAGAGCAAACTTTTCTTTATTCTGTCTCAGAGCAGATAGTGGAAAACTGTATTGGTAACGCCTGGAGAAAGACTGCAAACGCTTTCGATGCAAGATGTTAGTTTGTACAAGTATTACAGCATGTTAATAGCTTTTAATTTGGCGATTAGTTGAATTTACGAATACAGTGAGCCTTTACTGTGGTTCCTGACCTTCATATTCTCTATTCTCTCTATAAATTCATACAGGAACAAGTTGGTTCCAGCAACCATCAAGAAACTATTGGGCAGTTAACTTAAACTGGGTCTTTCCCAGCATTGTCACCTATAGTCAAGGTTGAAACCCTAACTTATGAGCAAATGAGGTAACCACTAGGGACTCAGGCAGGTGTGTAAGTTAGTTTCCCTGGTTGTGGTACATTTTTCCTTACAAGGTAAAACACATAACCGTTTGTCGCTAGAGGTGACTGCTTTCAAAGTCACATCAACTCTTTCAGGTAGCATAATGGATGTTTGTTAGTTTTGTGGATGATCGCTTTCAGCTTTTGAGAAAAAAAAGCAAAATGATGCGGGAAATAAGTGTGACACTATGTTTACAAGAACAATTACGCGTCGGCTGTCAGCCAAAATAAGCTTGCAATTCTGCTTTATCGTGAGCACTACTACTGAGTTATGCATCTCGTGAAGTCTTCTGTTATTTATTCGTTGAACAACTTGAAATTGTCCGACTGTGATGAGAAGCTTGTGGATCTTAGCACGACTAAGTGAAATGTATGACCGGTTTGTAATTTTAGTGAAAAGAAAGTGAAACATATATTGAGATACTTAACCGCATAGAATTTTAGGTAGCATAGTTAAAATACAGGCTCCTCATATGTAGTGTTATACCTCAGAAATCCAAATTATTATGTTGAAATAACAATAATACTATGTAATTATGCCTAGAAATTTCACCGTATTTACAAGCTAGGTTTGAATGTGACATTTCTAAGACTAAGGCAACACAGTATACATGAAATGATGTGCTGTTAATCGCATCTTTCTCATTTTGGGTTTAATCTTTGCTTGCCTACTGCGCGCCATGTTTTTGTTCAAACAGTCAAATTGTTGTGACCTGCCATCGCTTTAGAAAGCGACTTGGAAACTTCTAATAACTGCATCTGTTTTGTGGCAACAAGCCTGAAGATAACATAATAATGCTATTAAAAGCTGGGGTCCAGATTGCTGATACAATGAACATATCATGTATATTTTAGCTACAGAACGTGCGAAAAGATCACCCAGCGATTTATTGAAAATGGGTCGTTAAGGAGAATTACTTCGGTGATTAGTTCATGAGTGCACTTCACTCATACCTAACGTTTACAATTTAGGTGGACTAAGCAAGTCATTCATTCGATTTAAAAAAATAAGTACCCACATTTTGTGTATGACACTTAATTTTTGCAGACAGAGTAGCTCATTCCAGACTCCAACCTACAGTGACTGAACTATTTTCGGATGAATTCCAGATATTACGTTTAAGCAACATGAATCAATACACTGGGTACATCCCAGGAGTGTGTATTTTTTTGAATCTTCCAAAATAAACCAGTATCGACAAAGAAGTACTTGAATATATTAGTTGAAAAATCAAACGTATTTTTCTGTGACTGTGAGTTGAAGTCATTCAGATTTATTGAAAGAACAATTAACATTCCTCCACTGCTGATTCGTGATCGTTTTGAAGTTGCAGAACATTATGGAGGGAAATAGGGAAAATAGCTGTGCAACTCGGTTGTCTGAAGAAAAAAATGTGTCGATTGGTTCATAAGCCTAATGGTACGCATGTCTTGACATGAAGGAAGCACGTTGAACCTTATAAGCAAATTGGCGTACAGTATGCCAAAGGGGGAAAAATAAGCATGCTTACTGCAACACAGTGATTCAATCGATAAGCGTTTTTACAAATAGTGTTGGCAAAAAGGGGCCGACTGGAAAGTCTATGGAGATGCGACAGCTGCGATCAATTGTGGGTGATGTTCAAATTGAAAAACAAAGAGGTCAGTAAACACTCACACCTAGTAATGTGTGAGCGTAGGTCGCGTACATGGGAAAATAGACTGAAGCACGGATAATCTGCTGAATGTGTGTAAAGTTTTGAACATTAAAACCGCATTATTCGCAATCAAATAGTTCAACAGTATCTCAATTAAATACTTTCTACCTGCGGGAAGGTGCAGTTTGCACAGTGACCAGTCCATGTGAAGTTTAGTGTTTAGAAGGTGTCTTACAAAGTCATCTAAACTTACAAAGCGTGCATTCGGGCCTCCGTTTCTTTTTAAAGTGTTCCATCTTATTCAAAATCGGTAGACTGACTTGGAGTAGAAAATCAAGATTTTTGGTTTTATCTTATATGATTGTACCCTCACCTAAACCCTTGAGAGAAAAATTGCAAACATTGTTTGATTTTCCAATGAAATATGTCACGTTTTATGAAAGGTATGTCCTGAGATAAGAGTCCCACATTAAAGCTATTGGCTCACAAATGAAGTTCATTAAATTGTGCCTTAAAACAAACGCATTGGTAATTCTTCCATTTACCTGTTTATGGTACAAGACGTTTGAGTTATCTTCTCAAGTCAACTGAACATACTTTTGTGGTCTGGTTCGAAGGAAACTAAAGAAAAGCACTGACAGATTTTTTCTGAACCAAACGACTTTAGAATAACATGGGTAAAGTTAATTATCAGATCGAACAGTCTAGATCGTTGAGTTAACAAAGATAGATAATAGAATAACTAGTATACGGCCTGCTTGTGAGTTCAAGAAGACTCATTATTGTTTACAAACAACGAGTATACCATTTTGAAGTTTCATAACAGGGACTCATAAAGAAAACCAAAGATATTCATAATAGGACACTGTTTTTATTAAAAGACTCATCTGCTCACATGCATTATACTGTACTCACAGTCAGTCTACGGAGATAAACAGGCAAGTTTATGAATCTCTTTGGTCTAACCTGAGTAATGCATTAGTGTTGGTCATGAAAAAATCACCGATGCACAGCTGCCATAACTTGCTTTGTAGGGGTTCGAATAACCTCATTCAAAGTTGACAGGTAACTGTTCGGTCAATTGGAACAATCCGCTAAGCCCATCACCACAACTGCGTTACGTTCGTGTCTACCCGTTCGTTAATGACTTGGTTGAACTTGTCGTGTATGGAATCAGGACAATTACCACTCTAACATCCAATAGGTAACGTGTTTCAACATTGAAAATCTCATTTGACCCACATTTCAAAGGCTAACGTGAGCTATGAAATCAGCTGAACGTCTCATACAACATCTGACAAGGACCGTCCGACGTGAAGCCAGACACGGAACATTTGGTATGGTCATCAGTTCCAAATATGTCAACAATGTTAGTGCCGGTGCCAACCATACATTACTTAGTTTGTAGTTTGGCTTGGGTCTTGGTCACGAACATTGCTATAACAACTACTCAGGTTTGTTACACAACTCTACGCGATGTATCAAGAGAAATAACTGTTCACTGCTGCACAGCATGTTGAAAAATAAATTCTGCCTTGACGCCGCTACAAAAAACTGAACAATGCGCAGTCTTATGTTAAAAATTATCGACCAAGCACTTGTACAGCTTTAACAAGGGAACCAATTACATGTCAAAGAACACTGTACATATAAATTCATCCGTTCGTCATATCCCGCAAGCTGCCACTGTCACAGTTGGTGACTGGTAACTGTCAAAGTCAGTTCTGCTGTTCTTTCCGGATTTTGATAGCTCAAAAGATTTTGTTACACAGTTTTGTTATTCACGTGTATTTGATACAGTGCCGTTTACGTGTTGTACGTCTGTTGTAATTGGCGTTATTCTTCAGAGTACAAGTAACTTTCACGCTAATAGTAGCAACGTGCTCTTCCAGTGAACTTCGACCAGAACTGGACTTAAAAGCTCTACGTGAGTACGAAAGTCTTCGTCAGTTCGGAGCTACATTTGCCACATCTTACAAAGCTTCACGGTAATTTTCTAACTGAAGTGGACTTTGGGGTTTAGAAACGACTGCTGTACTGGCAAGCGCTGAAACCAAAACCTCGATTAAATTCATCGCAAAAATTCATATGTGAATTTTGAAGTCTGCTAGTGCTCATTGTAGTCTTTTCCACTCGTAGGGTAAAGCAGGCCTCACTTGCTCGCCCTTTACGATTTACCAAACCTTACTGAGGCTGAAAACATCCCTGGTTTTTTGCACTAGGTAAAAGAAACCGTCTCAGTTAGTCAGTTCATCTCTCTCTTGGATGAACACATGACGCACAAAAACGCGTAAATAATGTTCGCTAGAACGAAAGTCAGAACATCAGGATTCCATCCAGCTGTTCCCAAACGTTTTCTCCGCATTATTCTTCTTCCGTCTAACTTGTCTTCTTGGTCACATTAAGCATATAATTACTACGCTATTACCCTCTTCACTGAGTTCATATTGCACGAACTGTAAATGTAGAACACGTTACTAGCCGCAATTCATTATAAATTTGCTTATCGCTTCAAGGCTGAATACAAAAGGGGGCTTTGATAGGATTATGCTAAGTTGCCAACATCGAGCTGAAAGTCAGCTGGAGTAAACCTCATATTACCACGCGCAATAGATGAAACGTCCAGCTAACGCCTGAAGGGATCTGTTCTTAATTACGGTTCAGTTTTGTTTCATATCACCTCGTGGATAGCGATATTGTCCACTTAAGGAAACACTGGGTTAAGCAGCCGAACGCAGCTAAAATTACGAGGCAAACGTCCAAAACGAATGTGAACAAAATACCTCGTGTTCACAACGAATGGGAGGATTCTGAACGGTGTCGTCTTTTGATGTGATCTGTATTGTTACAAAAAGTTCGGCGCGCAAGACCGAACTACTTGTCTATTTTTGAATTTGGGAGCGTTCTCTGATTGTCTTAAAGCTACGGTCAAATGTATGACTTCCATGAGAAAAGTGTTCATTGCGGTCACTTAATGCTTGCCAAGGGGTCTGGTTTATGCGGAATGTTGCGAATGATAATTTCATTAAGTTGAGGTTGCTTTCAACATGGCAGCTGATGTGTAGTAATCGATTTCCGGTTGTCTTTAACACGAATAGTTTGTGTTCGAAATGTAGTATCAATCGTAGTATTCAGTTTGTGACGTTAAAGACTTTTGTATTTCTGTAGTTCAAATACATACTAGTTAGTTATCGTCACTTAAATGCCTTCCTCAAGTCAATATTCCATATTGGTTATGGTTGCAATGACTTGTTTTAGTTATATTAATATCAAATATTTTATAACGCACAAGCGCACACTTCATAATCGGGTACATTCCTGTTTGGAACCAAAAAGTTCTGACGACTGTCTAGATCAGTTTCATACCAACAACATACGTGTTGTCAGCATAGACTTTTTTTATTTCTCGTTACTGCGTTGATAATCATGAATTTGTGAAGACCGAACAGACAGTGTTTTCGGTCGAAATATTTCAATCCAAACTGAAACGTTAGACATATCTCCACTCAGGAAATAACACCTATGTAATAAAAGATTATATAGTTTTTCTTGAAACATTGAACTAAGCATGTACCTACTGACAAGTTCTGTTAGTGCTGATTTTGGTCGATCAATAAACAAAGGAATCCTTCCAAAAACAGTCACCTGGCCAGTTGCTAAAATTGAAACGAATAATATATGTTATCCCTACTAGTCCGCTTATTCAAACCCACAGAGTTTAAAATGGAAAAATGAGTTGAGAGATGGACTTTCAGCTTTAGTTTTTGGAAAATATTCCATCTGACTCGATCATCACTTTACATGTAGGCGATTTCTCCGAAGCCTTTACAGTTTAATTCAAAAACACTGTAAAGACTATCATGCAAGAAAGCATCCAGACAGTAGACCTAGTCATATCAAGAAATCACATTTTTCAGTCACTTTTCACTTTGCGAAGGTCATTTTCTTGAATTCACTCGTCACTGTTTGTTTACTTGTTCAGCGACATTTACAAAATCATTCACTCTTGTCTTTTTGACCATCAAGAGACCTTCCGTATGTGTTTCAGTATATTCTCCAGTGCACGTTCTATCTCAGACAGGCTGTTAGTTTCACGGTCTTCTCTAACAAGTGAACTGATTTCATCATAGCTGCGTCCAGACGAATCCAGTAGGGCAATATAAGTGGGAACGGTAACACCAAATTGCTTAAAACAGTCTTTATTCTCCGACAGAAGTATGCTCTTGGGTTGTTACCTTGCGAGTCCCCTTTGTTTGGATTATCAGCCATGACACATTCGCAAGGCACATATCATTCACCATACGTTTTAGGATTGCCAGTCTGCTTATTCTGTCTACCTAAATGACGCTCTTTATGTTGCAAGACATTCACAGTTACGATGATCCACAAACACGTTCAGTGGGGATATAGCTCATCATCATTAATTCTTAACGCTGACAATGTATAAGGTACAAACAAGAGCATATTGTTACAGAACAACTTGGAAAATGACTTGGAGGTTAAGCACGGAATCCATTCGCAGGACTTCCTATGATCGTTATTTGAATCGACCCTAGAAACCATCCAGTTCGAGTAAGATTTCCCTTGTCGTGAACCGCTTTGTTATGAGTAACCGCTGCAAGTTATCGTTATTTACTTCGATAGTGATTCTTCCTTGTCAGATATCCTTTATCCCAACATCTTATTCCTGACAGCACGACTTCAATTTCTTTATTGTTGCTCGGGAAGGCTTTACCGTTTCCATTTATCCACACGAACGATGCTAAATTTATCTGCTATCTTCTTCGGGTGGCTCTCGTAGCTGTTCAGTAAGGCAACGACGGACAACTCAGCTCACCCATTCTATCATACACGGGCGCCAATTCAAGGAGTTCAGCAAGGAGCTGTGAGCCAGTGGAAAAGGACGTTGATTTACTTCACGTACTTGTCTGACGTAGCCAAATAGTAGGGTGTGACGGTAACGAGTTAATGTCGGAATAAGTGCTCTATTAACTGTGAACCAGAAGGAGCACGTCATAGGTTCTGTGATGCAGTGTTTAATTATAAGCAGTGAAGTTCTTAAAGTTGGTAGAACACTGTGAATCAGACCAGGAGCGTGAATAGACAATTAGAGGAATTAGGTCAAAACGAGTTACTAGCATCGAGTACTGTCCGTTTAATTCACTGTTTGTCGTGCCTGATTCTAACCACAGTCAAAAGATTTAACGCGGGACTAGCCTATGTCGCACGCGATCTTTTTATAAATTCAAACTTGAGACGTTTCTACAAAGCTTTGGATTTGAGTAGTTTAATGGAAGCGTATTAGGCGGAGCATAGATAAGTCTGCAGTATTCATTCCATCCAACGTAAC
This sequence comes from Paragonimus skrjabini miyazakii, assembly GCA_014338405.1. Lineage (NCBI taxonomy): Eukaryota > Metazoa > Platyhelminthes > Trematoda > Plagiorchiida > Troglotrematidae > Paragonimus > Paragonimus skrjabini miyazakii. The sequence continues at coordinate 122,832 of JTDE01001087.1, forward strand.
AGGGCTGCGTTATTTCACAAGATAGACATGCTTTCTTTCTAACGGATATCGTACGCAAGTAGTTCTGAAGTTTTAATCACGGATTTACAACAGAAATAACCCCAAACCATGCGGATATATCTGAGTAGATCGTACATTGACCGACTCCGTATAACTATGTTGACAAAACTAAAAACCTGCGTGTTGGCATCTGTATTTGTATTTCTGCAAGCAAGTATTCTACTGCAATACCATTTTCTATTCCGAATTTAAAACTTATATCAAGGTTACTTTTAATGAACAGACAGTGCTACATATTCATGAGTAGCAAATATTCAATTGAAATCCGAATGTCATAGTACAATTTATAAACTGTCAACCAATTAACATATATTACTAACTAAATGTTTTATTTAATGACCGACAATTTGATCTTGTTCTGATGAACAGCTATTTTATCCAATTATGGGTTTATTAGTAAACATCAGTAAAATTGGCTCACTAATTCAAACTTGTATCACTCAAAATACTCACCTGTAGGTCCTCCAAGTGATAAACCAATTCTGCATTGACTCCTAAATCGATATCTGTGGCCGCAAAATTAAAGATAGTAGTATTTATCAGCAAGTCTTCACGCAGTTCTATTTCGAACAAATCTTTCACAAATTTTGGAGCATTATCGTTTCGATCCAGAATACTCACCACAACACTGACAGAAGAATTTCGTGGAGGTGAGCCTCCATCGGTAGCTGTCACATTGAAACGGATTTCAGCTGTCTCCTCCCTGTCAAAATGGAATTTACTGTACAATGCTCCGGTTATTGGATCCACTCGAAAAAATTGCTCTCCCACTTTATCTAAAGTATAGCTTATGCGATTTGTATTGCTATCCACAGTGAACTGCATGGGAATCTCATGTACATTAGTTCCCCACCGATTCGTCCAGATATGATCCGCGTCTGTGACATTAAAAATAGTAAGTAAGCGGTTGACCGGTTCATTTTCATATATTCTCAAACATAACTGGTCAGAATCAAATAAAGGATCATTATCGTTCTCATCCAAAACGGTTACTGTAAGTCGAGCTCTCCCAGTTCGTACGTCGGATGCGATCGTCGAGTGGTCCACGCATGTTATCACAATCACCTCAAAGGGTGTAGATTCTCTGTCTAATTTGACAGTGGTTATTAGCTTGTATTCTATTAGATTGTTCGTCTGGGCTTTCGATAGCATAGACTGGATAGTCATTAGGTTGGGATTATCCAAATTCACATTTAATTCCGACACCGATTTGAGAGATTCTAATTGAAATTTTGTATTGTCAACTTCACAACGTAGAGAACCATACAACCCCGAATCAGCATCGGTGACTGTAACAAAAGCGATCAGTTGACCTGGTGGTAAATTTTCTCCAATCAATGGACGAGGTGGGTCACTCTGACTTTGCAAGTCTACCACTTTAATTTGAGGCGTTTCATCATTAATGTCCAAAACCATCACAATGACGTCCGTTGTGGAGCTTCGCGAGATTGGCTTTCCAGCGTCAAAAGTGATCACTTTAAATTGAATATGACGGTCATTTTCCTGGTTTATTCGATCCGCATCCAGTTCTCTGTTGACTAAAATAGCTCCTGTAGATGGATTAATCTTAAATGGAAAGACAGGTAAATCTCTAGGCGCCACGTCTAATTTGAATTGAAGTCGACCATTATCGCCAGTATCCCGATCAGTTGCCAAAACTGTTCCAATCACGCTACCAACTTGAATATCCTCCTGTACTTGAATTTCTATCAGCGGCGGGACTTCAGGACTGTTGTCGTTAGTGTCTCGAACCCTGACGCGAATTATTAATGTCCCCGTGTGACGCACTTCTGGGTACAAGGTATTTCTGTCTAAACTTGATTCTTTTCTTGAGGGCGTCGATGGTATATAACCATCCAGGGCTAGGACCTTGAGCCAGTACTCGTCTCTCAATTCTCTATCCAATTTTCCAATCAATTTCAGTAGCAGTAAGCCCAAATTTGGTGTGTCTTCTAGTGACTGACTTTGCGTATTTCCCCCAGAACTTAGGAACTCGCCGTGAAAATTTGGCCTGACTAGCTCCCGTAGATTAGCTTTACAATCAAACTGTACAACCGTGAAAGGTAACTCCGTGTCATCTGCTCCTTGTGCTTCACTGACAGGTATGTTCGAACTGCGAATAATTTGAAGTCGTTCAAGGTTGGAAACTTTTTCCACCCTATACTCGGATATACCATATTTGGTGGAGTCTTCGTCGATTGCTGTAGGCAGAGGAATACAGGACCCCGATTCCGCCATTTCGTCTATCCATATTTCAACGGACGGAAATGGTCGAGTGCTTAAAGAGCGCATACCTATTTCGACATTATCGGTCGACCTGTGTAGAATGGTTGAAGGGATGATAAAATGAGGCTGATTATCGTTAATATCCAACAGCTCCAAGAGAATAGTACTGTAGCCCACTGTGCAATTTTCTTTGCTTTCTGATAAATAGTTGGTAACCAACAACTTATGCTTTGACTCTTGAGCTGCCGAACACGACGTATATATTACACGGAACATAATTTGACAGTTGTCGATAGTACGCTCATCTGAAAGACTGTTTGAGGTGACCAGTTTGTTGACATAGTTAGTTTGCTGGTTAACATGACAACAAAGTTTCTCCTTTTTGCATAAAGTGTCCCGGTCTATTTTTTTGTTGGTGACGATATGACCTTTGTTTGGCTCCAACTGGAGCAGTTTTGTGATTTTTGGGTTGTTTGCCACAATGGCAAAATTTGAATAGGACCATCTGCCTTCAGAATTCGCATGAAGGTAGTGACTGACATTTTCAACCAATGTTCCACTGGGTAATTCCTCCAACAGTTTGGTAAAAATCAGGTAATTTTTGTTCATCTTTGTTTCGCTTCCCATTGTAATGAGGTAAGAAACAAGTAAAAAACCACAAGCATTCAGCGTTGTTTTCAGTGGCTTATACAGGGGAAAAATAATAAAATACATGCCTCATTCAACTTCCGCACACACATTTAACACAAAATGCTACTGAAGAAAATTCTCGTCCGTTCTAACTAGTGGGTTTACAGTATATGGGTTATATAGTCTACAGCACTACTGGACTAAAATTAGCCAATCTTGGGTAAGCTGCCCGTGTCAGTCACATGGTCGCTTATTTTCAACCAATGAAAACTACAGGATATTCAAGAGGATTTGCCCATGGTTACTGCTGTGTTCACTAGGCCCAGAAACTTGAAGTCATGAGTGCATCGCAAAAGAAGTCGAGTTCTCTTGCCTATTAAATGGTTTATTCACAAGAAGTGGGTTGTGAGATTACTATTTTAATTCGTTTATTGACATCAGTTGCAAATAAGGCAGGCAAACAGAGGTTTCATTTTGAGCAGCTTGGCGTCAAACACAGATTAATTTGAGCAGCGACAGTCATGCACTTCACTAATATTTGTCGAAAAATAAAAGACATCCTTGCCAGCGGATTTTTGCACAAAAACGAATTTGTGGCGTCAATAATTGTTCGAAATTTCGAGTAAATTTCCTGGATGCGGTTTATGTTTAATGTTGAGCGGAGACAAATTTGCAATGAACTCATGGCTGTCTATTTATTTTGGATCAATGTGTCCGAAAGCGGCTACAAGTTTTAGATTAAAGGAAGAAAGCTAAGCTAAACGGATTTCTCACAAATTTGTGAATGAAGCTTCAGCTCTATTTTACCAGCAAACATGATCATGGTTTGTTCGATTTTCTTGTGAGGTGCCAAGTTTTTCTGAGGCGAACAAAGGTTCCAAATAATGTGCGTAGTTTAAACAACATGATAAATTTGGCTTATTTTGTAGAAGGAAATAAAGAACAAAGGAAAATTCTAGACTTTAACGATCAATAATTTTTACAGAACATGGTGTATATGCGACCTATCATATTGATTGTTTATGTATGCACGTGTAAATGCAATCGTTATATCCAAAAGACACTACATTATGGTACTTACGTTTCGGTAAGCATTCAGCAGAGCCAGTGGTACGTAGTCAAGTTCGTCAAAGAAGATGTTGCCAAGCTCCGGCATGAAGTGAAATAAGATCCAAAATGCATTTTAAGGACAAGGAATAAGAAATGAAACTGCGCAATCAATACAAACTAATGAAACATAAGGCCGATAAAATTTAATGAACTTACGCGTTAAATATTACAAGCTATCTAACTTAAGAGTGGATATGAACAAACGATAAATTGGGAAGGCATATGGGGTTAGAGTTCCACTATATCAAATATGTATAGTTCAGAAGGATACAGTCCGTCTTTCTGTTCCCAATATACCCTGAGTCCACGGCGGAGCTGACCACCAAAACAGTTCATTTTGAACATACCCCGAGCTGGTTGACAGTCTTCGTTAGTTTAATACTCACCACAATCACTGTGTCCAGAACACTTGAAGAAAGAAAGACGAATGGCTGACAACTTCGAGATAATGTGTATTAATTGATTTATATTTTGCAATAACTAAAAGTACGTATGAGAAACAAGAGGTGCGAAAATTAAAAAAAAACGTTGTGTAAAACATGTGCTTTGTAGACAGTATTTTTTGTAAAGCCACGAGCAATAACTGCAGTTATGGATTTGCCGCTCACGTTGTGTTATTATTTCGTTTGAGTATGACCATCACAATCAAATACATTTTTGTTTTGTGGGCTCTGGGCAAGAACTGAAGAGTGACGTGACCGAATAAAACCCAATGATAGATAGGCAATCTGATGAACCAAGTGCACACGACATAAAATGAGTGTATGGAAAACAGAATGTGTTCATACGGAAATTTGATTTGACAAATTGAATGCGACCACGTCATGAGTAGTGCATTTTTATGGTCATGCGCTTACCCCATTCGCTACTAAAATAACAGTCAAAGTTGCCACTCCCATACATATGAGAGGTCCCTTTAAAAGTACTTGTCTTAACACAGTTTTCTATAATCAGCTTCATTCTATGCGAGGTCGATTACACCATAAGTTGCTCACTGATCGCTTTGCGTACATTACACGTTCCACTTAATCCATGTGGTTCTTTTACACGTTCTCTTTAAGCAGTTACCATATTATTACTGCGGAATTCTGCATACAGTGCCCGAGTCCTTCGTCCACTTATCCAGCTATCTCTAACATAGTCAATTAGCTAATGGACTTGAGAAACGCTTGATTACCTGAGGTACTGCAAACAACTTCTGATTGTTCTGCACCACTGCATTCAATCATGACTTACTTCATTTTACTGCGGGCTGCAGGGGTTGAAACTTTACCATTGGCTTTGAATGTAGCATCTTAACTGTCTACTTTACCAGCTTAACAGACATTGACTTATCACTAAAGGTAAAACTGAGAAATTACATGAGACGTTGTAAAGATACTGTGCGCATCACCATAATTACTATGAGACCTTACGCAAGGTTTTCGAACACAAAAACCCTATGCTTCGCAAGTAAACCAAGTATGTATATGCCAAAATTTGTGGGTAATTCATTTAGTTTCCCAGTCCACTGACTGAATGCTGACTGGTGGAAAAATTCTTTAATTTCCGTTACAGTGCGCATCCGTTCTTTTGCTACGGAACACAACGGTTTATTAGCATTTGGGTACGACGAAAAGCAAGCAACTCAAAGTTATAACAGAATATAACCAGGCACACTTTTTCGTTCCAAAGTTCTCACAGTGTAACCTACTCCAACTAACTCTAACGAACCCAAGCGGTTTGACATTTAAATGATTGAACAAGTAGATTTTTTGGCATGCATTTCGTGCGACTGGTCTATTATAAAACTATATCTCCACACCTTAGGCGATGCAAACGCTTATACAATACAACAGACACATAAACCTGGAAACTCCAATCAAAATTACAGCGATATAATGATTTACCTAAACAGCATATAGTGCTTACTTCTTTAACAACCAAACCTGTGTGATTGCAAAGAAACTGTGTTTTCATAACTACAAGCGTTAAACCAGGATATGTTTGACCTATCGGCTATCGACGTGTAGTAACAGTGATATTCCAACCCACCTTCAACATCCAACTACCGACTTAACTTGGTTGCCAATTTTGTGAAACTTTAGTTTATCGCTGTTCTGTCATCCGGCGGTTCTCATTCCTATCCTCACAAACATGCTAGCTGGAATAACATATATATGAAATAGATGGCGAGGATCTTATCGTTCTGTGGAAGCATGTGAGTCAACTACTGTGAACATATGATTGCCGGTGAAGCTGGAGCTAGTGTTGTCATTAACAATACAGAGGATTGAATCATCTACAATTGTTTGTAACAAGTCGTATAAGCACACAAGACGCATGATGTGCTATGCCTGTTCACAGACTCACTTCTATAGCATTAGCCAACCCCAACCATTTAGGTATACAACTAGAGTCTTAAAAATTAAAAATACAATTCTTGTCTGACAATTCTCTGAGTATCTTGTCATTAGCCACATAATTTGCAAGTTAGTTGACACTTCAAGATACCCTCTGAATTAAACCACATAGCGTAAACAGAAATCACCCTCATACACTATCGTTCTTCACAAACGTATGGCGTATTGATGCTGAAAGATCGAAAGTAGTGTATATCTGTTGCGGGACCGAAATTTGAACTATGGTCGATGTTTTATAGTGCAACTGTATAGACTTCTGTGCCAATGATCCCGCAGCGGACACAACACCTTACATTAACGCTTAGTAAGTTTCCCTTGTAAATACTGATCTTCTACTACTCATTAGTAATATTGGTAATGTTGCTGAATCGTCCTGAAAAGAAATGTGGTTATTGCCGGTTAGTCCTAATCAATTACCCTGTGATTAAAAATTCTGAGCCAAGTGGAATGCCCCGACTTTGTTGAACATGTTGATCAAAATTCTAGTTCATTTAAAATCAGTAAGGACTGAGTGATTCAAGACAAAAATCATTCATAACTTGTTACAACATCTACACTGTAAATGAGATAGCAGGCGTTTCGAAAGGAATCAGTAGATCGGAACTGCTCTGTTGTTAAAGTTCATAAATTTACAGTTTTGTTAAAACCGTTCATATTTTCATGAAGAAATCGTGTTGACCACTGTGCCCGTTGCCTCACACAAGGCATTATCATATGAGGACACTGGACACTTTTTGTAAAGATAGTTGAATGATAAGTCTACCTGAAAGCGAAATCTGCCGTCAATTGTGAACAATGTTCTTGGTAGATCAACCGAAACCTTGATTGTTCATGCGTAATAGGGAAAATAGACAAAACGTAGAAGAATTTCAAACAGATTATCTCAATTGAAACATGAGCGCATAAAATGTCGATTTCAGGAGAGCTGGCTCACCAGTTTTATTTCGCCAATTCATTAATTTTAAAAGTCTTGACGAAAAGAGATGAAACTAAAGTAACACCGCTGAAATAATGCTAATCATTCACAGATAGTGTGCATTGCGTGGCATGAATGAGAAATTGTGCTGACAGTCCATGACAGTTTGCGCAAAACTGAGTGGGTCGCATCTAACTCTTGGCTGGTTACTCATTCGGGGACGGTACAGAATATTAACAGCCTAAGCTTTTCGAAAACAGTGGACCTGATGCACTGTATAGTGTAATTGCATGAAGTTCACAGAGATAGGTAATTTACAAACTTTTGACCTAATAAAGTTTGCTGTGCTTTGATGTTTTTTGCAATATCAACACACACACCGGCTGTCTTCTCTCGAAACAAATAGCTTCTTTCAGAAGTGCTCTTTTGGCCAGTCTAGTCAATGGTCTTTCTAGGCAGAAACCACTTCAATGTTAACTAAACGTAACTACATTCAAAAAACTAACTATGCAAGCAATAGGCTCTACATGAACTGAGTTCAAGTTATGTCCTCCGCTACACATTATATCTCCATCGAAGACCTTTTGAGAATCGTGAACACAGTGGACTTCTAGGTCCGACTGCATGCATGTACTCAAACTATGTTGTACTGGCTCTAGATGAGCAATAAATTGCAATCCTTTTAGGTACGAGTCACATGAATTAACCTCGCTAAGTTGATTGTTTTACTACACTCATTGCAATTTAAATGATGACTCACGCAATCAGGTTTTAGTGTTAATTAGCTTATTGATGGTAACAGTTCGGTGGATTAATTTTTCTATATGCTCCTATACCGGTGGTTTGTGTCCATCTGCGTTGGTCACGAAGACTGTTGTTCATAGAATACACTTTGAAGCCCCGTGTCCCTTATTTCTCATGATGTGCGCAGAAAAAGTATCGTCGGGTTGTGGAAAGTTTAACCCTACCTAGACATTATTTATTTGTGCATCACTACGGCCTCGCTAAAATGATCAAGTGGAAACAAAATGCGGTCATTTTGCTGGGTTGAATTGCTTTCCACGCACTTCGTCATGACTTACCTAAGCTAAATCAGCTACGATGACGTTTGATGTTGTTCTTCACAAGTACAAGCTATTGAGGCAGTTTACTTTTATTTACTTGTCGTGACTCAATGTGGTGTGACTTGACCGAATGTTGAGTGAAACGAACATTGAACCGATAAAATCTACCAGTTAACCTTGATAAACGGTTGACAAAAAACATTTTGAAAACATTAGGCATACAACCTCCAGTGTTGAATGGATTCGGGTTAACAAAACCCTCGACCTGTAAACATTCCTAAAAACAGAGTTACGTCCAAGTTAAAAATGTATCACCTAACTCTCTTGCGAGACGTTTTAACGTACGAAAACACAAGTAGTAAAACTTTCGAAAACTCAGATTCGAGTCCCTATCAAGTCCCTTGTTTGATATACTCCTCGAAGTTTTCGTAATTAGCTAAACGTCAGAAGTATCATTACCTTTACCCTTGTACTAAAGTATTCATGTCTTGATGAGAATTCTTACAGGTATGTCAACCACAATTTACCCAGACTTCTACCTTGGCATGTCCGTCCTCTCAAGCGAAACAGTTTTCCGAGGCAAAAACACAGACAATATAGTTGTGCATGCTCGTATAAAATCTATTATACGTTCTGCTTAATTTATTCTTTCTTTGCGTATATCACAAAAGAAATTGAATTATCACCCCGTCTATATCACTGCAGCATCCAAACACTGCTTGTCTGTCCGGATGCAAACTTTAGTTACAAATCAATTGAAATGTCAACTCAAAGCTTGTTCCACTTATCCGACCTGTCAAATTCAGTCAACCAACTGATACGTGGTCACCACTGTCATTTCTGTGTACAAATGACATATCAGCCAGTCAAGTTACAAGAATGGGGGAAAAGAGTTCTAATCCCAGTTTCCTGTCTCTTCTGACATAGTTTTTATTTGTTGTGTTGTTGATTAAACTACTGTTTGGATTTGTGGCTTAAAGGATATGACAAAATGTAGATTGGTCTTCTGAGCAAAAATAACTCATGGTTAGATTGAACGTGGTTGGAATTTTGTAAAAGTCTTCACATTGAAAAGATTCTATTGCACCAGTTGTAAAACGTTCGCTGAATACGTTGTCACTTGAAAACCAACAAAAGATTATGGCTTATTTTATTGGCAGTAGTTGAAAAAGAGATCTAATTGAAACAACTTGCAAAACGATCAGTTGACCAATATGAATACTTTCAGCTTTTTTATCGATAAATAGTCTTAAAGCTGATCTAACTCAATTGCACTTCGCTGATTGTCATTTGCACCATGTGCATCCAGATATATTTTCAAGCTTTTTGATGAACAGAAGCTGATAGTTTAAGATTTGTTCTCGCTTGACCTCATCAATAGATCATATTCTTTATTGGCTTAGATTTGGGTTACAGCTTACCTTTCATAAGGGGACCATGTTTACCGTCACTGTATTGGCTTCACAGTAAACTATGCTGAACAATAAAACCAAAACATTCAACCATATTTGCTTGCTGTGAATTCAAAGCTTATAACGCATTATGAGTAGTATGCCAGTTTGGTGCTTATTTATTTGTTTACTGTTTTCGGGTTTGCGACCAATAACCAAGGGGGACTTATGCTAAAGATGGTGGAAAATCTCCTGAAACCATGCAGTACTACAGAAAACTCAAAGTAGATCAAGAACATCTTAAGGAAAAGGCCGAAATCGTTAGGGGGAATTAGGAAGAACCCTCAACATACGGATGAGTAAATATATGTCTGATTCTTAAGATAAGAAGGGACAGTTCATTATCAGATGAGGTGGGGCAATGAAACAGAGTTAGAAAGGCAGGCTGTAGGTTGATGATACTTCGGCGGTTCGTCCATGCACTGTGCGTAAAATTCAGTCCGTCAAGCTTGAACCTATAGGCGTATGAACAACCACATATCAGGTAATTTTTTGGCACGTGAGTTGGAACTGGTAATAGCCAAACGAACTACGTAGAACTGGCTATTTTTATACACATAAAAGCCATTACAACAACAACCACAGTTCACTTACTTTAGTCAGGTTCATTTCTGTAGGTACTCTACCCCTGAAGTACGTACAAAAGACTACCGGAAAAGAGCATACGTGGTGAAGCCGAATTTCTAGCTTGGTTACTGTTACTGTGTGTAATTCTGTAGTTTATTTTTTAGGTTATGTGCACGCCGTCAACATTCTAGTTTGGATCGTCTCAGCGACTGCTGTCATTCCTAACTCCATTTGACCTACTGCCGTTTATTTGCTTAATTGTTCATCCTAGGCGGCTTTCCTAAAATCTTCACCACAAACGGCCTGCTTGTCTTCAGGGTTCTCGTAGCAATCGTACAATGACTCAATAAGTCAAATGGGTCAAACAGAGCGTTTGTTCATTTAGCTGCGCTTTCTTCTCCTGTTAGCCCTGTATTATCGTTAAGCGATTCGCTGGGTTCAGTCAACAAGATTCAAAGATTGATCGGACCTGCTCACTTAGACTGGTGATACTGTCTCGAATGTTGATTCCTACAAAACCTTCGGTTTCCTCAGTTCGTATGATCGTTCACAATGGTGATTAAAATTAAGGCTCTGTTCGTCGCGGAAAGCATTGGTTGTTGCGTAACTTGTCGTCCAAAATAAACATCAGTTTGCACTTGTGTTCACGTTCTTGGTCGTTATCCAAATGAGCAGTTTTCGGTTGGACGTTTGTACTGACTCAAAACAACCTTCTACGAATTTTCGCTCATGGAATCACTGGCGGAATCATGTCTTTTTATTGCGAGTCAACGGAGTAATCAATAACTATAGACCATTCTACATCATATATTTCCATTAGGTGGTCAAGTATATAAAGCAAACGTTCGGGGATAGTTTAACCTCATTATTAACACCGCCAACTTGCGCAGAAATCTGTGGGTCGCATTAAATAAACCTGCTTAAAATTGTCATTGAACACAGGTTTTATGAGACAGAAATTTTTTCACCAAGTGGCCCACGATAAACTGGTTATGATCAAGCGTTGGTGAGCAATTTGGTTGGGACCAATACCATTCACGCAGAATAGGGAGCATCCAGTTTGTTGATTTCTTATTTAACAACACTTGGCAAGGTTTATAGTGCCGAATCATAAGCGAAACGAAGGGATGTCTTTTTGCCAGCCACTGTAAATAGATATGCAGCAATGCGCTATCTTATTAACGCTGACTTACGAGGATCATAGTGTTGTGATTCATGAACGCGGAAGGCAAGAGGGTTGTTTATTCGGGAAACAAACACATGCGTTATGTTTTTCAAGACAACAAGCAAATCCATTCATTTGCATACAGCACTGGTCTCAGGACGTCCTGAATGCCATGTTCACTTCGTGTATGTACCGAAAACTCTTTCACGTCAAGCTGCACTCTAATGTTTCTTCTTGTATTTTTTTTAGCAGTTACTTTAATGTCAAAATCCATGCTGTTGGTGTGAGTAGTATCTTGGGATCGTTCGTCCTCACTATAATTACTTAAGATATAGGCAATAATATACTGATCAAACCTAGAAATAATTAGCTGATTATTTATTTGAGTTGAGTGGAATAGGTTACTGCGACTGAATTTCCAGTAGAACTTAACGAACAGGTAAGATGTTAGCGTAACTTGGAATTAAAACCAAGAAGGAACCTAAATGGAATCTTCCTGAACTATGCTTAAGACGCATTAAGAATATGTAATCATGGAAAACTCTTGAAAAGTCGGCACTCTTTTTTTAGAAATAATCTAAGTTTGCACGGTTTATCCGGAAACATTGTGTCGCATCATCAGAGACGCATACAGTAACTTTGGAGTGTTCGTCAACTGGTCAAAGAATGAAATCACACGTAGAGAACAATGTTAGAAAGACATACGCTGTAAATATAGAACTTTGCATCTGCAAACTAAAACCCCACTCACGTTCCTTGCGGAGAGCAATGGTATATTTTTCTTAAGAAGACCCTTTTTAGAGTTAAGGAACCGCCTAATGCTTGTTGGGCAAGCGATTCTAGATACCCTGGTAGCTTTCAGTCAGTGATGTATATTCAGGGGATGCGGCGTAATCGATGAATCTGGCTGTCGGCTTCGTGATGGTTGTGTAATCGATCTACTAATTTTCTTGAGCTTTTTTAGTTTTTTCTCTTCAGTTCAACCCACATCGGAGTAGACCCGGTCAGTCGATAAGGCAATAATTTCTTTATTTTGAAAATGTTATATACAGTTTGGTTTGGTTTGAAGTGAATGTTTTCTTTAATCAGAGAGATTGGATTCAGGGTTGTTGAGTAGATCGCGACAGATACTGCTGGGCAATGTGTTTTGCAATGCACACTTCTGGCTTGTGATGGGTGCGCTGTCTATCCAATCACATTGGAAGTGTAGCAGCAGAACAACTTTCCACTCAAATGCTTCGGACATTATCTCAGATGGGATTTGAAATTTCAACTACTTTTTGATAAAGATATCAGGGCAGCAGATATCCTTGAATTTCATTCAACGGAAACGAACAATCAGAACAGACATTGCTCGGAGTACACTGTCCACGTGCACTACGAAACAACAGCAACAGCACTCACTTTATATCAAAATGCAACAAACTGTTGAATATTCGCCCTTGCGTTAAAATTGCCTTGAAACTGTGGCACCTCGGTGGCGGGAAAGCTATAAACCAAAGTCCACAGTGCAACCGTTTTTCTCAGGTTCACAAGTGAGCTTTCAACGTGCAAAACGCACTGCTGCAGACTTGAAACGTGCTATTTCTAACACATTACCATGGTGAGAAGAGATGAAATAGTCACAAATTCAATGGCGCTTCAGGCAAAATTCACATGAGCAATTAAAAGAATCCATAGACAGTGGGTTGTGGATGAGAAGGACCTAGGCGGAGATCAATAATATGTTCACAATGCTTACTAAGATAGAGCGTAAACACCTCAGGGACGAGACAGAACTGCAGTTCCTATAGTCAGTAGGATAAGTTGACTGAAGTGTCGATTGAATTTGAGGTATGCATATATATGATGCATAATCCTGATCAGTTGAAAATATTCCATCCAGCTGTCGACTACGTCAGTCTGATCGTTTCACAGAGCATGATCCTGCCGGTACTACTTGTAGTGCTTCGTGTTTGCTATACTGACATGAACCTATTTAGATAGAGCCTATACAGTGTTAAGATTGTCCATGTATTCAATGGTATTGCAACAGATATAGATCAAACTGGCTTGCCTTGGTGACCGGATGAAACAACATTTTCAACGGTTCAAGATTATGCTTCTTATATTTACATTCCTCAAATTCAGTCGACACTTCAGTCAACTTATCTTACTGACTGTAGGAACTGCAGTTCTGTCTCGTCTCTGAGGTATTTATGCTTTATCTTAGAAAGCATTCTGAACACAGCATTGACCTTCGCCAAGTTCCATCTCATCCACAACCTACTGAGTATAGATTCTTTTAATTGCTCATGTGACTTTTTCCTGAAGTGCCATTGAACTTGTGATCGGTTCATGGTCTCCGAATAATATTCTTTTTTGAGAGCGAGAGGTAGTTTAAAGACGAAATTTCATATGAATTACTGGTTCTTCCGAAAACAAGTTTTAAACCGCACATTAATTTTGTATTAATTAATCTTTCAGTGTTTTCATATAGCTGGAACAGAAAGACGACGCTGTTTTCGAAATGTATGTGATGACGGAGAAAGTTCTAGTTAACTGGACTACTGGCTGCTTTTAGTATTAATGCTGTGATCGGTTGGAGATACGCGGCTTACAGCACAGTCTAATTAAGTTGTTTTTGCACACAGTGTTCCATTTACCTCCAATTTCCTCCAACCAGACGATAGACAGCTGGTTCGAACAAATTTGGTCTCCTTGGCACTACGTGCTGGTAGTTCACTCCATGGCTGGAGAGCAATTGATGGAATGATAGTCCAGCTATTCAGCCGGCAGACTACGCGGCTGTGGTCACTTGGGACGTAAAGATGCATGTGAATTAGTTCTTATACACGCTGCGCTCCTCCCCCACAAACTGCAATCAATAAGCAGTCTATGATTTGTCTGGAAAGGTTGATCGGCTTGTCAGAAAACGGAGTGCATCAACGAACTAAAAATGAGTGTACATTGTCTAAACATGACAACCTACTTTCACTTAACTGAATAACAGGGGGCTGCAAACGATGAAATTTGCAGATCTCGTAAAATGTCTGTTAACTGTTTTAAAAAATAGCTTATTCTTTAACAAGGTGCGCGTTTTGTAAATGCAAGTATAAAGGAACTGTACTACTTAGATATGAGTTAAGCTAGGATTAATTGAAACAAACCAGTTGAGCAGGACTGTGTATCAGTTGCATTTTCAACTTTAACCGTTTGATAAATTCGATATTTGGCAATTTAAGACTAGTTTTCCTCTTCATTTCAACTACTCTGACAGGCTAGCTGACATTAAATTATTCTAGGTTATAACACGTTATGCAACCAGCCAAAATGTCTACTTAAAATTTGACAATACCAGTTCCCAAGCCACTTTTGTCCATTGTTTTGTTACAATTCTCTAATTGCACTGATGTAACGTGAACAGTCACAACCGGACGAGATTTTTATTTCAGCAGCACGAATGAAGTTCAGCTTTAAGCTTGTAAATTATCGTAGTTTTCTCAAGCATCTTTTAGTACTGGTCACGGATTGTTTAGAATAGTACGGCCGTTGTTAGTTCGAGTTGATAGCTTGGGTATTCGATTGATCTCCGAGCTTGGCATTTAGGTTACAAACATTTCATCACCAAACCAAATGTTTGAGCGAGAATGTTGGTGAAGTTTGGCGAACGCCAGCTCACACACAAAGATGAATTGATCTTGCGACCTGAATTCCATTTGGTTACTTCCGGTTGTTTTTAATTTTTTGAATGAAATTTTAATTGATTGTTACCCGTTGGTCTTTGGTCTTTAAAATTGAAACCTGATGATGCACTTGCAGCGGTTTTGAACTTTTGACTTTGAGGTTGATTGAACATCATTGCCATTGTTGAACATTCATCCGGAATTCAATTAACTGATCTTATTTCCCTGGCTAAATACGTTAGTTCTTCGTTCTTCAAATTTCAGCTAACTAGGTACGCATGTCCAATTCTAACCATCGATGAGAGTATTTTTCATAATGTTTCCATTGGTCTGCTTGCCAGTGTACAATCCTGCGGTCGCGGAGGTTTTATGGTCATTTCTGATACGGTTTTAATGTACAGTAGAACAGTTCGTTTTATCATGTCATGCGGCTGTAATCTTCAACTTTCCAGTTTGCTTAGCCCATGCATAGCTTTTAATCTCTTTAATGCAGTGTTGATTTTAGGTTAGAAGATCAACTCGCTTTAATAAAAGAAGAAGCGTCCACCAAAATCCATCGACCTCCACGCTCAACCTCCAATGCAATGTTGACGTCATTTCTTTCGTTGATGAAAATTGTGCAACCTAAATATCCCACCCATTCACATCCGGCGAATATTGGGCAACTAACTATTTGCATCTCAACCAAATTAACGAAAAAGTGAAATACATGAGTCAAGTTCTATTTCAAGTTGATACATCACCAACAATCGATTGCAGCTGTCGAATTCCCATAGACTTATCAGTCGGCCCTTTCGAAAAGAAGCACTAGACTCGAGTTTCGCTCTCATTAGAGCTAGTCAGTAGCGCATATCCCTGCCACTACCGGGACTAGAACTCAGGCTACGCTTTCATTAGGCAACCATGTTTATCACTGCGCCATTGACCTCACATTAGGCATGACCGTATTACCAAATGTTAACGCTCAACCACTTTCGCTTGTGAGTAATGATCAGGTTGCCCGATCGTCTCGATAGGAGACACCCTTACTGCCGGTTAACTCCAATCGATAACCCCGAGATTAGGACTTTTTAGACAGGTCGAAATCTCCCATCTGATTAAGCCTGCTAGGCGATATTTTAGATTACTGATGAGTAGTCAAAAGCAGGGGAGGTGAAATGTGCACAAGTTACCGGTTGGGCGGGTGACGTTAGGTCTAATTTTCATATGACCTTTAGAAGTGGATGCAGCTGTGTCGTCGCAGAGAGTGTCAGCCACATCAATAGCATTCAAGGGAACAAACTTTCTGCAGAACTTTTATTCAACTTCTTTCCTAACTCCAGTGTAAGTATGTTAGTTTGCTGGTCAACGACACAAGTGGCTGGTAGCTTTCACCCTACGGGAAAAAGTACGTGCGTAAACAAAGAAATTGAGTATACTACTGTCTCCACAGGGACAATCGCATTTCGGCATTCAGTAGCACACTGGTGTGTATAATAAACCTTCCGTTGTAATATTCAGCGATTGTAACCACAAAAGTGAAGGTTGCAAACAGCTGTTTTCGGTAATTCTCATCAGGCATATAAAATTACAAGCGATTAATTGGACCTATATAAAAAACAGGACTATGGTTATACACACCGGTAATAGTCATGGAAAATGTGGATGACTGTCTACCCGGGTGGTGGTGGGTTTGTTCGTGTGTGTGTGTGTTGCGTTTACATGAATCAAGTGACCGATTTGTGATAACGTGTTAATCGGATTAATCGGGTTACTTGGACATGGGTTTTCAGGCGGTTTACACATGGTTGGCCACAGGAGGTGTAGGGCCTGTAGGAATTTCTTTTGGGCGCACAGTTGGGGGTTGTAGAGTTTGATAGCGATTGCCTCTGTCGTAGACAACAATCTCGCCCTGACAAATAGGGAATGAACGTGGGGCACTCTGTAAATAATTGTGAACGCTCTGTCGGGCGTGATTTGATGACCTATGTCGATCAGATGCGATCCGATGGCACTTGAGATTGGTTACGTTATACCATTCCGTAGCCATTTGGAAAGTTGCTCACGGATCCTTTCTGATAATCGCCGACTAGTTTTCCCAACTTAACCGGCTTGGCAACAGCAGGTGAGGGAGTCAATACAGAATGACGAAGAAAACTTAGGCAGACTATCTTTGAGATGTGCCACCCACACCGATAGGCTCTTAAATGAGATGATCATTCGTGCGGCATTGCATGTCTTGGTCAGTGAATTTGTCAGCCTGTGACTGATCAGTTCACTAGCTGACTGACAAAAATCGACTTTTTCGCTACCGTTTCCATTGTTGGCTGTGCATCTTTACACTTCATATTCTTTTCTATAAATATTTCTGGATAACCATTCTGGCTCAATATCTCTCGAATTTGTTAAAATTCGTTGTCTTTGGTGTCTGTCTTGCACATCCTTTTTTGGTCTATCGGTTAGATAGCCAATAAAATTCCTCTTCTGTTTTAGTGGAACAAAGCTTAGAAAGTTGGTGTACTGTCCCGTCCACGATTATAACCATCCATATTATAGGCTGGCTCTCTATCCACTCGCAGTTACGGAGGTATTTCAATGAAGTTTGTGGATCTTAAAATTACTGATTAGATGGTAAAGCTAGGTTTGATATTCATTGATAGACAATAGTAAGATGAGATACATCAGTCGAACACGTTCAGCGAAATTTGTTAAAGAATCCCATCCAAATTATTAAGGCTTTTCTATCCAGTAACTGCTATCTGAGTTCAGCAGATGTATGATTTATCAGACTCTTTATTTATATCAAACTCCGTCATAGTCTGGAAATTTTTTCTTACTACATTAAGTTTTCCACCCAAAATCATGAGGCATTCAACAGCCTCAGTTGCATCTCCATCAAGAATTCAGAACTGCAACGAGGGCAAAGCACTTAAGAAATGTGTGACACCAATGTGACACCAGTAATTGTAACGGATGTAGTACTACTGCATGCCGCCGTGCAATGTTTCATGGCAGCACAAGTTCTCAGTTCTGTGAGTTGTTATGAAACGACCACATAAGGAAATGTTTTGGGAATCTAAATGAATAGCTGTCGAATGAATGTGAAGTAAAGTTAGCGCTTGTCTGAAGAAGGTCACCGAGGATACTGCAGGTTGTTACTAATAACTCGTGGATGGTGGTATTACCTACCGGAAGAATCATTCAGCAAGCTTGTCATCGCAGTTGCATCCAGGTGACGGCTGACAACTAAGAAAGAAGATTGGCGAGAACACAATCCATATAAATCAAAGAGATGTACAAGACCGCGGGTGTCAGTTATATAACTTGACGGTTCACAATAGTACTACAACTTTATGAATAGTCATAGCGTCAGTGTTGACCTTTTAACCTTCGTAAAACCAGTGAAAACAGAGCTGTAATCTAGGGTCGCCCCGTCGCACTACTTTAGCACTGCCTTTATGCATCTGTGTGCCCAGTGGTTCACCTCTATCGATCACACACTTCTGACTTCATCTTAGGCAGTGATTAACGAAAACAGAGCCATATCGTTAACATTGTTCTGCGTGATCTTCACTGTTTACTAAATCTGAGCATAGTGTTGTTTTAAGCCTGTGAAACACATGGATGTGCAGTAGTTAGATAACCTCGCGTTGCTAAATATGCTCTAGTGTTGAAGGTTTTAATCCCATAAATTCGGTTTATGCGGATTCTGTGAAAAATGCATTTATAAAGCTACGGGTGAACCTATTAACGTTTAACAGTTTGAACACATGTGCCTTTTCTTGTCTTGTAGATGTAATGCTTGTCAGCAAGGTGGAACAACGTTCGTACACAGTTTGCAAAATGACAGGCTTGTTGACTGATGTTGCACTAGAGATTAACTTCAGTGGCCGTCGGTTCGCAGCGGTAGTTATTTCGGGTTTACCATGGTGTCTTACTGGAGTTGACAAACAGAGAATCACTGGATGTGAACTTTACTGAATGTAATGGTTACTTAATGCGTCCTGACCTACTGTTCTGAAACTAGCCAATCTAATTCCCAGGTAACGAAACAAAGTGTTGTCCGTAGACAGAAACCACAATTTGGATTCGTGTCCTAATGACTTCATATTCAAAGGATCCCAACACGGCATATGAAAGTAGTCCATTGTGTGCCCCATTCCTGCAGATGGATTTGGCTGTCCAGTTACAAGTACATATCCGCATAGATTCTCTTCAGCTCGGTCAGTTATATTTGAAGAGTTTCATCCTACTTCGGAGAATGTCATCCGTGTTAGTCCCCAAACTTTTTACCGCAGATTTGTTTACATGGTAATGGACAGTGAAGTAACAGCAAAATAAACCAGTCCATCGTCATCTTACACATTTGTATTTAATGTATCTAAAAGCCAGTACAACTGTTCACACTATGTTTACGCTAAGGTAGGCAGTGTCAGTGTTTGGGAAAAAGAATCGTCTTTAGCAGGGTTAGGGTTAGGAACGTTGTGGGAGGAACGGTGGATCTCAAGGGTTCGTAGCCATCATACTCGCAAAACTGGTTCCACAATGGGTCTCATCAACAGAATGCTTACAACCTGAAACCTATGCAATGGTTAAGTATTTTATTACTTATCAGAGTCGTACTAAACCAACTGTACTCCGTGTATGCCAACACGATTCTGAATTGCATAGACTATCGGTATATTTCGAAGTTCCTTAAACGGTTGGATAGCATCAACTTCAAAACAAACGTTTCAACTGCTACTGAATTGAGATTCCTTTGATTCCTCGAAAGGCTCCACACATAGAGAGTGTGCCAAACACAGATGCAATCAAAGCCAAAGGGGTGCATACCGAGCTTCGAAAAAACAACGAGATTTTAATGCCGGATAAGCCATCCTCAGTTATTCTTAATCACCATTTCAATACGTGAAAGTAATCCTATGTTATGATGTGCCATACACGTGAGTAATGTCCTCATCAAGTTGAGAGACCCGCTTTTAGCTGGTTTGTTTGAAATCACTTCCTATCTTTCCATCATCTCATTCCAACATCTATCGACATCTGTGTGTCTCTTCATCTGCTGCGCTGTTCCACTATCGATTTTTCCAGCCCTCTGCAAAACGGGTACAGGCACCCACTCAGTTCAATGAACTTTATGGCTGAATGTGTCAACATCGTATGTACACGATTTATCAGCGTACTTGCTGAATCGTTTCTAAAGGCATACATGCAGTTTTGTCACAGAACGTTTTATTTGGCCTGTCATTTTGTTGTTTACTATTTATCACCATCATTTTTCAATCCCAAAACACACGCTCCCTTAGGTTCGTACCCAGTTGTGCAATTCTACATTAACCCCATAAACAAGTAAGAAGTTTTGTTAATCTTAAACCAATAATTTTACAAGTTACTGAACGACTGAGTTTAAACCAATATGTTACTCTGATTTTGCAGCAGTAGATTCGGTTTTGAATTTAACTGATTCAAACGATGTAATAAATTCGGTAGTTGATGTTTTTGTGCGAGTGGGTTGTGAACTTTAAAAAAAATAGTTTGTACGAAGGACTTCAATAAGAGTCTCGAAGGGTTGTGCATACGTTTTCTAGATGCTTTCGAAAGTCGATATATATGGTTATTATCATGAGCTGCTTAGATAGTTATCACGCATTTTATACAACAGGGCAAACTGGTTACACCCCACTAATTATGGTTGCCTTCTATACACCTCTGAAAATACAGCGCCCATACTTAACAGTCTAGTCCGTTCTCTGTTTAGCGTGTTCCACATCTCAAAATAGGAGGGCAATTTTTATCTAAGCAGTTTAGTTTGTCTTGCCTAATAAACGGTAGCTCTTTTAATTGGTTCGTATATGAAACATTGACACCGGCTTTCCACGAATTGCGTATTTCCTTCCATTTTGTTTACATAACTACTATGGTCTTTTCCTTCAATGTCATCACGAGACCTTGCTTTTGACACCTACGTACCTACTATACCTGCCTGTGAAGTCATTCATTATTCCTCAGCTTTTAGTGCAACGTCTGACAAAATAAACAGACCGCTCTTCGTTGACTTTCCCTATCCTGCTTACATCTCAACAATTTCGAATTGAATACATTTTGTTGTTGATCTCCCTAACCCATCTCCTGCATATCGTTTTACTTTTATAAAAGTTCTCGCTTTTAATTAGAAAGGTTGTTCAACACTGTTGGATTTTGCACTACACTCATTGCGCTGCATGTCACTGATTCGATATCACGCATGTAAGCGCGCATGCTGTTTTAGTATAGTAATATTAACGCGACCGATTCACCAGTGAGATTTGCTGCTCTCTGTTTCATTGGTTCTGGTTCTGTTTTACCGCTGTATTGAATCGCTTTTATTAAGGGATATTTCGACACCTGCTATCTGGATGGGATAATTTTGTGTGCATCCGTTTAAGCTGTTTATCGTTCACTAATAGGCTTACCAAAATCAATTTATCAAATTTGCTTAGTTCACCGATTATGTCATATTAAGGTACATTCTTAACGTATGCCATGTGAATGCCCATACAATCATCTTTCGTAATTCAGCGGGTATCTTTTAATAGGCCCCCGAGGGCCACGAGTTTAACAGGTACTCAAGATTCACAAAGCCGGCAACCCGTTAGTCAAGTTCTTCACACTAAAACTATCCAAATGCAAATAGTTATCAGTAACGTTTTTGTCGTAGTCACTGTGAAAGACATCTAACTTATCGACAAACTGTAAACAATTATTGTAGGCCATGAACACACTTGTTCCATGAACATACAGTCGCAGTTTACTTGCTCCACAATTGTAAGTATAACTACAGTACCAACTGTCTGTGAGAAACTGATTAGAATTTAACTAGTGGAACAAAAAGTTCTGCCAAAATAGCTAGATGAACAAATAAAACAGCATTGGACACAAGCCTTGGTGTGTGTGACCGATTACTTCGAATATCGTTTACCCTTCATGTAATGGGGGGGTCTAGCTTCATTGTTCCATTACTTCATCAGAAGAAATAATTACCAAACTGGTTGAAGCTTTGCGCCTAACTCTAAATTGTTTATTCAAAAGTAACTTACAGTGACGTCGAACTTGTCTTGGGTTTGGTTCAGTTTAATAGAACTGTCTGTAACAAAGTGTTTCTTTCGTTTCAGTAAACGCTAGATGTCTGCTGTCAGCACAGGAGATGTTATTTCATTTTTGTTTGCTCTGGGGTTTAGATCAACTCAACGAAACTAGCAAATTCAAAACATTAGTCCGTTCGATTGAAATCCGTCTTTAGAATAGTACGAACTTAATAACCTCACGTAGAAACTTTGCAAATATAAGTGAACAGTCAACTTGAAGCCATCAGTTTCATTAAACCTAAGATTACTAACTTTTCCGGTCTGTTTGAATAGGTATTTATTCCTCTCTTTCTAGTCCTGAAGGTCAATTAATAAACTGTTCATTTCCCTCTATGTAAATGCATCACCATCAATGAAATCTACGAATTTAAAAACCGACGGCTTGCACTCTTCATCACAGTAATATATCGTTTGCTCCGCATTTGTTGCCCAATCTCCCATTATTATTTAGGTAAAACATTAATACAAACACCTTCATTATTGATAAAGATCTTTTAATTTAAGTAGTAAACTGAAAACCATTCACTTTTTATAATCTAATTCAGATAAAATTACAATTTTATAATTTGTGAGCAGTGAATTATATTTATTGTTGACAACCACGCAGTCAGCCGAACAGTTTTCAATGTTCCAGTTAGTGCCGACTGCACATCACTAGTTATCAGTGAATTAATCAGCGACTAACGTTCATTCGAGCATGATAATAACATTCGATTATTTTGCTTTGAAATGTCAAGTTTTGTTGAGCAGGATGAATTCCAGCCGGATAACAGCAATCAATACTGACAGTTATTAGACTGATCACAAGTGTGTCATTTTGTTTGCACACTACAGTTGAGAATCAAAACTGAAAACTACTACCCAGCACATCAATGTATCTGTAAGGAACTTAATTCATAAATTTCCTGGATAACTTCTATATATATCCAGATTGTAAAGTATATTGTTTCTTGTTTCAGGACCAATAAGCTGCAACTTTTATGCAATCCCATTCAGCACATCATAAAAGTAAACATTATCCAATTTTAACTTTAATCAATAAACTTTAATGCATTAGGAGTGAATAGCGGATGCGCCTTTGAGTAAAACAGAGAGAATTGTTTCAGTCACTTCAGACTAAAACTAGTGTACATTCATTTCCGTAAATGAATCTGACAATCGGACAATTACATGTCTAGAACGTAGTATGGATCTCTTTGATTTTGTGAACAAGTTTCAAGGTTTGTCATAGTGTCATACAGACAATTGGTGTGACTGGTAAACTAACTCATCCTAAGCTCGTTCCACACGAATCCACTGTGTGTGTTTTGAATCCTGAAATCAGATTAATTATTCAATCTAACTGTAATGCCTTTCCGACATCACTGAACGCTTCCGGTCCAAATCACTATGATTTGGTTGTATTATTATTTTGAACAGAGAAATCAGAAACAGTTTTTTGCACACTGTATCTTTCAAGGACATTTCGTTGCATCTCATCAGGGACATACTGCGGTCTGTAGCTGCAGTATATATCTGATTAAATGCAGCGAAATGTCCTGTTCTCTGGTCAAATTGTTTACGGGGAAGGATCGCTTTTCATATCATTATTGTTCAGTATGTCTCATACAGAACTACAAAAACCATACCTATCGTCTATAATATTCCCCCTGATTTGGGCTGGCCACGTCCGACCTAGTAGGGCTTGGTTTATGGAACACCCACGCGTCGTCCGCAAGCTAAGGAGGTTTGACATGTACCAGAAAAAGGAATACTGATTGATAAACTTTGAATAACCCCAAAGAATACCTAGAACTGATCACAGACAGTATGAGGGAGTCACAATCGGAGTTAATTTTAGAACTGAATTCAAATGGGAGAGCTGCGACCAAATGTGGGTGACACTAGTAAAGCAAGTTTTACTGGGTTTTCGGTATTTCTCCCACTACTCACCAGGTTTACTGAGTTCTCTTTTTTAATCTTGACTAAAACTTCATAGCCATGGAATAACTGACTGAAGGTAGCAGGATTGTCTCTCGAGATCGTTGGACAACCCAAGCCCTACTCACATATGAAGAAGACATGGCTGCCTATCTTTTACTTCATACTTAGTTTAGTCTGAAACTAAACACCGTATACTTATTCGTGAACTGATTAAAGGTTTGAACCAACGTATTGCAAAATACAAAGATTACTTACATGTAGCAGCAGCTTTTTATTCCGGTCGTGTTCTAACCATTTCTATTTGAAAATGTTGCAAAACTTGAGTTTTCTTCTTTCGGAGCTAATCAGTCCTACCTATTCTTGTCACGACCGACAGTTGGACTTGTGTCACGCTTCCATGAGGCAAATGTTCATCAATGCGCCACTGACCCCGCATTAGTTTCGACATGAGTACGATACCTGACTTCTGAGCCACAGTTGTTTGTGTCTAATAACCAGGTATTTTTAGGGGCAAAAACATAGGTTGCTCCATCATGATCAATCGATCCCACACGATTAGGGCTTGTAAGCAAAGGTTAACTCACAGAACTTATTAAACTGGGTGAGATATGTATTGATTACTCAGACATACCTAGGAGTAGCTTACGCGAATTGAACATTACCTCTACTTAGGTGTATATTACTCACCGAGCCAGACTTACAGTCAAATTTAAATCAATTTCTCTCTTGTTGCAGCTACATAACTTGATAGTCAAGGCAGCGTTCCCAAACATGTATTTTCGTTAATTCGATCATGCCTAACATGTAGTGCTGCGTGTTGCGGACGTGCCGATTGCCTCATTCCAACGTAGAACTGAGGTTCAAGGATACGTGAGCCCGAAATTAAGAGTTCTTCAGCACCCACTTGCGTGTGATGTGAAGCTGCGGAACAAATTACTCAACGATTGTTAGATCGCCACAGAGAAATCATACTGGTTTAATAGTTTGAATTTGTAGGTCATGTTGGTGTGACATATCTCTGTCTGCACACACACAGTGTTCGTTCATGTGTGAGCAGTTAATTGTCTTGTTGACTTGCTAGACCGTTTCATCAAGTTGATTCAAAAATATGCACTTATAAAATTTAGAACAGCCTAGAAAAGCTTATTTTGTCTATCAGTCTATCATATTTTCATTACATGTGAACATTCTCCAAAGGAAAATCCAATCAAATATGACACTAATCTGAGTGTCGTGTCCTCTGACTGTACACATCTGCCGCGATCGGCTGTCAGAGTTTCTCTTCAACTGTGTTACGGATTATTTTTTCAATAGTTTTGACGTCTCACACACATGCGGGAATGTGCATACCCACAAGAAAAGTAACAGACACAACAAGACACATCAAGTATTCAGTGTTATGGTAACCGTGTCAACTCTGATGTCCCGTTCCCCACCATATTTCATTTCCGCATTTGAAGGGTAACCTACAGAAGGTTAGGTGTCCTACTCATTGCAACGGGTGCACACACGAATACAACACTGCATATATGGAGAGGGAAAAAAAGGGGTGTGAATCACGGGATTTATCGTCAGTTGACACACAGGAAACCGCAAACAACGATAAAATGCTTTGCACAATGATACCCAGTAGCTTTCGGTTGTGTATCAGATGAGGTCCAGCACGTCAGTTGACGCAGAGCGGTTGCATCAATGTCCACGTGAATAATCTGTCATTTTGAAGAACCAGGATGTGGTGATACTAATTTGGTCATTATAATAAAATGTAAAAACGAGCTATATTTTGTCTTGTTATTCCACTTTCAGAATTGGTGTAAACTTTAACCGATTTGGTTTATTTTCTGAGAGTTGTTTCCACTTGTCCTAAGCACTGGAAGTAATGTCCAATTTTCTTACTGTTGTTTGTTTTGTTGTGGAATGTGTTTATTATTTGACGTACAATGAAAAAACAGTGAAGAATTTGTTAATTCTATCCCATTGGACTTGGAGATTTTGGGTTACTTTTTGGTGAACAGCTCACAAAATCGATTTTGCTTGCACCTCATTACTATATATCAGTGTTCGGTCATTTGAATTTTTTGTTTCTTTGTAAGCTTTGGATTGCAGTAGTGTACAAGTCACTAGAAAGTGACAAACAGGAAGGATTTTGATGATTATGACGAAAAATGCATTCATGTGAACTCTGAAAGTAGACCATGGTATCTTGATTGCAGAATTATCGTGAGTAGCAAAATATGAAAAAGTATCTAAAAATCAAACATTGTCGACTAGAAACAACCAGTCCTCAACCTTGTATGCGCTGTACTTTCATCGATAATGCTAGAACACAAGTTTGTCAAGAAGTAGCAATTTCGTCTCCAGGAATTCATTAACAGCCGATTATTCGAAAGAATAAAAACGTTTATAATCAAGTTTTTTTATGTTTGTCGCAAATTCGGTCAACGCTAGCAGTGCAGAACAGAAAGCAATGCACAGCAAAATGTTATTTTTTGAAATACACCAATCCAATCATTTGAGATTGCACCGACTTCATTAGTTCACTACTATTCATTTCAATTCCGCCATCTCCAAGCTTTCATTCCGGGTCTTTCTGACCTTGAATATACTGCCGACCATGCAGAATTGAGAAGCTGACGTTGCCGGAAGTGAAATTCTGTAAGATATTGGCATTAAACGAATCAGACAGGAAACGATAACGTAAACTTGAAGATGTTCAGAAAGTTTCACTGATATGATTGCAACATTGCAATATCAGCCGTAAAACGGATGCGACATTGCCGGTTGAGTGAATGTTATAAGAAATGTTTCGGGAAATTATTTGTTTCTATGAAGAACACAGGATGAGAGACAAATACGGGCGTCAAAAACCGAAAGTGTGACACTTCGCATGTGCTGACAGTTATGGTTCTGAGACTATCCATATATTGTGAATTGGTGATTCTTTTACAGATTTCGAGCGCCAATCCTCTTGTTAGACATAGATTACCGGAATGGGCATAGAAGGTGGACTATTCTGCTTTCGGATTTTCCTTCAGTGAGTTGATCCAACTGGATCGCGTAGCAGATTTCTTCACGTCCTTCCAGAGACGTGAAATTGGACCAAATTTACAAAAGAACGGTTTGCCTACTGTGGTAAACAGGTGTGGGATTATTAGTAAGTAACTGACCACAAGTCGAAGCAAACTATTAATAAATCCTGTGAGAGGTACACGGAACTTTGCCAAGTTATAAGTCGTTTAGTATGAACTAGTTCGTCAATGTTGTTTTGTTTGTAAATTAGGAGATGGTTAATGGTAAACGTGACGAAATCAGTTGTGTTTAGATTGGTTCAACCATATTGTCAACAATCCATTGAGTGTAGGTTGTTGGATACTACGAGATGGTGATAAGTGGACTGAAGCATAATAAAAAACTCACGTTTTAAAAAGACTTCCGATTGCAAACCATTATCCTACCTTGGTTTCACAAACTCTATGAAAAGTTAATTTGACCAAACTCACCGTACTTCCTACCATGTAGTAGGTTGCATGTTAATTTCGGATGTCTTCAACCGCGTGCTAAGAGGTTCTCAGTTATGCATCTTCAAACTTCGGCTACAGTTGTGATGAAGTCCACGTAAAAAAAGGTTCCAAATTCTCAAGAAATTGCTTTGTTCTCGAGATATTTTTAGACGGTTTGTAGAATACTAGTGTTTATAGCGTTTAAACGCTTGACCTAAATGAAAGGAATTACGGACAGAATAAAAAGGTGAAATCGTTAACCATCTTTGTGCTTACGAAGTTATAAAACCAACATACCTTTATGGGTCCTGTGTCATGGTGAACATCAAAGAGACCATGACTGATCTTCCGCCTTGAGTTTATCGGTCCAGTTTGCTGTGATTTTTACTTAACCCTGATCGACGCCATCTTCAAGCGAATGAAGACCGTGACGCTTTTACGAAAATCTCAGCAAGATCCATTGAAACAGTGCGCTGAAGTTTTTGCTACGGATATCTGAAAACTGCACGTAGTTCGCCTCGGTGTAATTTGAATGTTTCGTTTTGAATGTTTAACTAGCTAGTTGGGCGCACCATTACGGTAGGTATGACGGTTAAGTGTACAGGCTGAAAAGTTTCAAATTTTTAACAAACTAGCTAGGCCGTAAAATTAGCCTTCGTGATCACTACAGAACCATGCGGATAAAAGTGACGATTTTTTCAAAGACCTTTTTACATGTAATATTTCCAATATTTCGATTAGGTACTCAATGATATAAGAGAACGGAGACAGGTTATTAGTAGTTTAGCGTTGCATGCCGTTAGAATAGCCATATTGTTTCTCACGTCCCGTGTTACTGTCCATTGTTTTCATATCTTTGTCATTAGGATAAAACAAGGATAGGGGTTTCACCAATAGTTAAATTTCCGAATATTGGACGTCTACTGATAGAACTCATTATGGTAACACTATGAACGTAGTAGTAGAAGAATACGCCACTGAACTTAACGCTGACTTATGAGTCGTCAAAGTAGTCAGTGAGTCGCACCGCGATTTCTGCGGTGCAACAAGCTGTCAGTTGCGCCTAACGTTCTCGGGAAACCCTGGAAAACAACATCGTTTAATTTATATTCATCCACTGTTTTTTCTGACCGTTCTCGAGTTGTGTCTACGAGAACAGCATTCCAAGCTTCCTAACCAAATTGGTATTGAATGTTAGGAAGAAGTGCGAAACGAACAACTAATCCGGAAAATATTCATCAGGAGAGTCTTATCTGACGTAGAAGATAGATGATGGCATTACAGTTAGTCAGTAATTGGTACTGTGGTTGCTTCCAACACTTCTGGGAACAAGTGTTACGGGTATAAACTTTCCGTGACTTGGGAAGTTTTCCTACACGAAGTGATATCATGAATAACTCTTTGAGTGGTCTTGAGAACTCCATCGTCCTCAGTTATGGTGACTGTAGCATAACCTGTGAAGCTAGAACAGAAATGCATGCTCGTATGTAAAAAAGTAATCAGGAGAATCACCTTTTTGAGCATAGATCACTTTTTGTCAAAAGACATACTAGTAAGTAAGAGGGTAGATGGTCAGAAAGATTACCGTATCTTTTCATCTCAGTCCCAAGCTGGTTTACAAATTCTAACTGTCCATGTCTACATTTCCTCAAAGAGCATATGCTTACTTTCTGTAGTTAGATGAGCTCGACACAAGGAATTGAAACTAAAATTGGACATAAGCTTAATTTTCCCCAGGAAAATGACCCTCGTTTGGTTCAGGTAGATAGTGCTGATTTTATAGATCAAACTGCGGTTAAATATACTTCATAGCGTACAACTACCCTCTGCAACAGTTCTCTTAATATAACGCTAATTCCTGTCACTAGGTTCTAATTTTTTACTGCGATTTTATATAGAACATAAATGTACCACTTTTGAAATATTTTGGTATTTTCCTCTTTTGCGGATCATCAGCGTTACAGAACCAAATGAACATGGAATATAAATGAATAGGTACACTTTGGGGACGGATAAAATTAATTAAGCTACTAAGTTAATAATATGGACTCAAGAAGGCTAGACTGAATCACTTTTGTAAGCAGGGCTACTTATAAGTGAGCTGCTAGAGAGAATCCTGGGTGCATATGCTTTCCAGGCTTTACGTGTGTCGTCACACACCACAGAACATCGCATTGATTCCTACCGTTTATCTCACGACTCGTTTCAATAAAGCTTTGTTAGTTGTGGTGGAATGTGCAAGAATGATCAAAAACAACTCTTCTTCGTACCGTAATATCTGTTTCAGAATTTCACTAATTAGTTTGTTCTACTCCATGAACAAACGAAGACCAGATCAGTGACAACCGCGCCTGGACTAGCCTGTAGTTTGACTAGAATCGATGGAAGTTGTAGCATGCAAGCCGGCCGTTTACCACTGGTTGTCCGTAACACTTACGGGCCAACTCTAGAGCAATGTGGAGACACCGGGGAACAGCGTCCTTCCGAAATAGGGGGTTCCAGCAACAAGAACAAGCATTAGCCGAAGGCCCAGTAAGCCATGCACACGACTTACACAAACGCTAACTAACACGGCGCTGACAACACAGCAGCACGCTCCGTCACCAATTCAAATTCAACTAGTGCGCGCCTGCTGGTTTCGGTCGCACATTACTAAGTCTTCTCTCGAATCAAAAGCGTAAGGACAGTAGGCACAGGACTGAAGGTCTTTTGGTGCAGTCAGTCGATGACGATCAACCAAATGATAGACTATCTTGAAACTTAAACCACTGTTTTCTGAATGCAATAATGACTTCATTGTTGAGCTGTAAGCTAAAAAGACGGAGAATTATTAAGAATGTTAGCAACAGGAGAGAGGAAGCAGCTTGCTCATTAAAGAAATTTATGTGTGATACAGGGTGCTGGTGTGCCGTTTGTAGGAAGCAGGAAGTAGATTTATCTGTTCATTATGCAACGAAAAACTTCAGGGCTTACTTCACTAAGGAAGGAGGGGGGGGAAATTAACGGTACTTAGAATTTCAGATGGTTTAACGGGGAGCCAGGAGCATCTGATAGTATGCCTAACTCACTCACAGCGTCCTGGTTGACGGTTGTTTGTGAGTGTTCTGCTTGCTTACATGTCAGAGACTACCAGTACACTTAAGGTCACGGCACCACAGGATCAAATTAACTCGAATTAAAGTACCAATAGTTTATCACGCATCACGCATTTAAATTCATAGTTGCGAAGCTGTCGTTCACCGTATCTCGAAGTCTATCCTGATCGTGCTCATTCAGGCAGTTCGGCAGGAAGTTGCTTCTCGCCATGGTGCAAAATTTACATTGCAGTTTGAAAGAATCCGAAATGACATCTTTGTGTTGTGGTTGCTGACGACGAGGGTTCTGAGTATCTGCTTTTTGCTGCCAGCACGCCTACTTCCCAACCCTTATACCACCTACCTCCTAATAATAAGCACCCCACATATGTATACACGTACACAGGATTTACTCATGGTTGCATTGTTGTAGAAAATTATTATCGACGGTGACGCCATACTATTGCTGATTAGAAGAAAACGTATTTGGCCTGATTACTGAAGAGTGTCGTCTAATTTCTTTGCAATTAAAAATGAACAAAGTAATCGTAATAACTTGGGCAGTGCTCATACTACAACAAAATACGTCATCAGATGAAATGTTATTCATCACTGTTGGTTCCTCATTAAAATATGTCCAGTTTCAACATCAAATAAGATCACCGGGACGTACCAGATTCCAAAAACATACATTATTGTCTATCACTTCATGCCCGTTTCATAACTATTACTAAGTGTACGAGATAAACTGTAGTGAAAATATACTCGACCCACTGCTTATTCAAACCCCGACACAACAGATGGCCCAGCAAAAGACCACTCTGGATGGCTCGTTAAGATACTATAACTGGATTCGACGGAGAGCTTCTTCCGTTATTCCCCAAGTCCCTCGTACTATGGTTGTGATCCTAGAACTCGGATGGCACGAAGGTTGTTTACTCGACAAAGCACACATGGGTTAAGCAGTTCAACAAGATGTGAAACAAAAACACTCATTTGAACGCGGTATTCGGCCCCAGATCGTCTCGGTTGCCGCAGACGTCAATGCTCAGTTCCATTAAGTAGCAGGGACCATTATGGGCGATGCTGCACTCGTATGTTCCTTCCTGCACTTTTCCTGCGGCCTGTACGATGTCAAAATATATGCTCCGGTCCTACTACTGAATAGCAGTTGTATGAGTAGTATGTTATGATCCCTCAACTTCACTGCACTATATTGCACCAGTCAACTTAGTATTTGCTACTCTGCATATACCATTCTGATCAGTCAATTACAGACTCTGATATATATTCGATACTGACTTACATCTGTAAATATGGGCTCTTATCTCATGAATAACAAAAACATATTGCAACCGGCCCCAGGTCTTCCGCTTATTACTAGGGGAGCTTCAATTCAAGAACGATTTGGAAAGTTGTTCGAGGTTCCTATTTTCTAGCATCACATAAACTCAATGGTTGCTTGCTATGAGGAAATATTCGGTCACATTTTCCGTTCTTCTGACTGGTGTAAAAAGTTCCAAGTAAAGTTTTAACGTATTTTACACCTCGTTATTGCGGTTGGATACGATTCGCATGTCAGTTTGCCTCGATTACGGCCGAAAAGACCCAGAAGGGTGGTTGAATTTCTTACGATGCTCATCTAAAGGCCGACATTCAACGACCTCGTTTGGAATGATCAGGTGATACGATGAGCGAAGGAACCGGAAACTGAACGTTGAAGTCCGAATGTCATGCCCACTCGACCACCAATTTTGTGAACACCGCTTGTGACGCGGAATTACTGATGTATCTAAAGAAAGGATAAAACCACCCGTATAGTGTGGTCTTGAGTATGTGTATCGTGAAAAGGTTGAGCACCATTTTGAGCCTTGTCGGGCACATGCAGGGAAGCATGACTGTCTGAAGTGGGCTGCATACATCTGTGCCAACAGAATGTAAAAGTATTTAAGGTTAATCACGTGTAAGTTCTCAAACACAAGTGATGCTTATGAAACAGGTGATCCAGCGGAAAAGGGCTCCACCTAGTAACTCGAAGTGTTGTGAGTTTGGTCTCTAAGTGTCAATTAAAGTAAACTGACTACTTAAAGTCAGTTTTTTTACGTTGATCAGCGTTTTGCTAGCTCCTGTTATTGAATCACACCTTCATATCGGTACAGAGGATAGTAACTGTCATTTAATTGAACCTTACTTAATTAAGCATCTTTCAGATCGGTAACCATTTCAGTAACCAGAGAAAAAGAGTGATAGTTCATTGGCATGTCCTTCTCATTGTCGCAGGTGATGAGATGCCAGCATTTCGAAAGGAACGTGAAGTGCAGCGACCCCTTGGTTTAGTTTGCCAACTGTTCAAAAACTATCGATATCTGACTGGTCTCACTAAAGTTCAATAAAGCATAATCTCTAAGTGACGGACTTGTTTTGTTACTCAGGGGTTCAACTAGTTAGCTACAATTCCTTCATGCCGATCTTCTGTTCACAGGTTAAGGATTTCAACCAATGAGACACTCATTAACCTGTAGCCGGTTTCTTCATGATAGCCACAATACATTAATCGTTCTTCAACGTTTCAAGGCATGCAATTTATTTGACTCTACATTTTTGATTCCCAACATTTCTTGTTTCACCTTTTCTAAATATTTATTCACACGATCAACCAGATTCATTTCAAATCTATTTGTGAATGTATCCGTGTAAAGGGTTTAACCGCTACCTCTTGCTTAACACAGTTTTCTATTAGTCTTAATACGTTTTTGGAATACTTGACAGTAAATTAAAATCAACAAACACATTTACCTTTCTGTTTGCTGAAATTATAGTTGCACAACTGGTGGATATTTACCTGTCAAAGTGCATACAGCCACTACTTGGTTTGACTTGTAGTTTAAATGGGGCTTGCCATGACTTGTTATTATGCAAAGAAATAATTGGTACTAGAATATCCAAGTGTCAAGAGCAGTCTGATTAGTGTAAATTATTATAAGGAAGTTTAGCCGAACGTATAGTATGCTTGATGGTCCTTTGCCTTAAAGGAGAAATGTTGTATTCGGAACATAACATGAACAAAAGTTCGCACACCTCTGGATACGTTATTAGCAAGCAGTGATCCTGATTTCGAGCGGATTCAAAATATGCTTTCTTCTGTAACGCAAATGATCAATGGATTAGCCTGAGAGCCTAAACTTCCTTCTAAAACGAACCCAACCGTCTTAGGGCATCGTGAACACGGTCTAATTCATAAAAACTTACTGTTTCATGTGATACAGATTGGCATTACTCGATCTGC
This sequence comes from Paragonimus skrjabini miyazakii, assembly GCA_014338405.1. NCBI lineage: Eukaryota > Metazoa > Platyhelminthes > Trematoda > Plagiorchiida > Troglotrematidae > Paragonimus > Paragonimus skrjabini miyazakii. The sequence goes on from JTDE01001087.1 coordinate 156,974, forward strand.
CAGATTCTATTAAATTTTCAATAACGACTAGTCCACAGGTCTCGTCTAAGTCGCAATCAATTAATCCAACTAGAGTTCTGCTTCAATTAGTGCTGTAGTGGAAAAGATTTCTGTCTTCCTATACAGTACGTACTGGTGAGGAATAAAAATTTTGTTAGCAGGTTGTTGTGCAAACGCTTCTTTGAATCCTCTCGCTTACTAACCTGTGTGAGTCGCTGACTAATTACCACAGCTATTAAGCGAGATAACAGGGACTCGACTGAGATGTCACCTTTCACTGTTTCATCAAGAACTTCAACGGCTTTTTGGCTGTGAAAGAGTGTTTTTGTCTTCCTGGCCAAATGCTTAAAGTACGATGACTTGTATGTACACTTCTAAACGAATTGTAAAAACAGTGTAATGATAGTGTTCCCAAAACCTTCATCATTTTGCTTTCTCCCTTCCATGTGATAGTCACTTTACAGTGTACGGTTTATGTGCTAGTATTGCAGTGTGATCTCTTTACGTTGGCAGTTCCTTGATAAATAATCAGACGGATTATAAACAGACACTGTCATTGATTTCTTACAGCCTATGGTTTACGGGGTTAGAACTGAGCTGCGTAAACTAGAGTGTGATATACCCAGGCGGGAGGTGAAAGTTTCCGGTTTTTTTGAGTTAACAACTTTAAGATTGAAGAGTTGAAACTTTCGCCGTCTCAAATGTGGGCATTGTCAAAGCAGGTAAACAGCAATCCTAAACGGACATTCGTGAAGATGCATTTCATTTTCTTACGGCACGTTACGTACGGGTCGTTGCAAATTGTACCCAGCGGTTCGCAAGGGTTTTCGCAGCTCACGAAAGACCCCAGTATTCATGTTTCAAATTATCTCACTAAGCTTGTCATGACACACTTTGTTTGATACCTACGCGCTAAGCTGGTCGCTGGCTATTTTAATGATTGGATGGTACACTCCTCTGGTCAACTTTTCCGATCTCCCATATCGGAAAGTCTTAGGCGTTAATCCGGTTACCAGCTTTGCTAGAGTTGTTGAGACGAATAACTGCACGATGAAAGCCATTTCAGAGGAAGACGATAAAATTTCAGTGTTAACTGAAGAAGATTCTGGCGTGTCCATTTCTTCCCAGAATTTGTAAACAGAAGCGACAATAATCTCACAGCTAAGCTAAGGTCAAAGAAGAGAAGCACAATAGTGAAAAAGCCGTAAATACGTTACATCAGTTTACCTTTTATAAGGTTAGGTGGGGCGATGTTTCAGCTATTCCAAGGTCACGTCGAGAAATACGGTAAAATGCATCTTCGAAGGAGTTCGCCGTTATTTGACGTAACTGAAGTAGGGAAAACGTTCAAATCAGCTGTTTGTTGGATTCAGATTCACATGTGCAATTATCAATCAAGGGAAGGAGCCATTTTATCCTAATTGCGAATTGGAATTTGAAACCAACAAACCTATTGCTCCATGTAAACATTACGCATTTGGAATATGAGAACAAAAATTCTCTTTTTTTCAAAAGTACATGATATAAAGCAACAGATTTTTAAATGTCTTGCCAACTACTTAATGGTGTTGTCTACAAGTCGAGTAGTATCTACAGAGATTCTAACTATACTTGTCAAATATGTGGAATTGCAAATATTGACAACCATCTGATTATTTCTGCGCCAATCATACTGTGTGAAATCGTGTAGGACCAAAACTATACCATTGCATTTAACACAACCTCTAGGTCCCACAAGACTTTTATGGCAACATTCCTGGATAACTGAGAAGACAATAAACCCAGATTGTTATTCAAATCAGACAAAGTTTCATAGTTAATAATCAAGAGGACTAGTCCACTGATGACAACGATTTTGAGCAGTTGTTTGTCCAGGTGAGGTGTAATAAAGAGTGGCATATTCGAGTACAGACGCTGTGCTGCCATTTGATCGTGTCACATGACTAGTGCAAGTACCTCCTATACAACTTGTACCGTTTTTGTGGCCTATCGCTTACTACAAGAAATTGTATTTGTGTTCGCACAAACGATGCTACTGTAATGATTAATCGTAAAGTGACTTCATTTCAAAACGCTGAACGTGGATCCCTGCATACTAGTCACCCACAGTGTGATTCGCGGGAGAGATTTCGCTGCAAAAGTTTACAATCCAGCTGTAAATAGTACACAACTGTGTATTAGCCTACATACACGCGAAAGCACTAAATAAATCATTAACTCCTTAATAAGAACCAAGTAATAGGGTAACGGAAAAGGGTGAAAATGAGGTGATTTTGATTTAAAATCCGAAATTGTAGTTTTCGCCACACCAGCTTTGTGTCATCAAAAATCATTTACCAACGCAGACTTACAGGAGTTTGTTGTAATCCTGTGCAACGATATGACATTCTTCGTAGGCTAGGTCTACTTTTTCCGTGTTTTACTGGTAGTATTTCATCAGTAACATCCTCATTATTTTGGCATGGAATCTGCCTTAACTTAATACACCCTATGATGAAATTGGAATTCACTGTCATATACCGATTAATCTAATGTTTTCATGAAAAACTGGAGGAACAGTAGAAGTTTTGATAGTTGAACGGAACGGCTAGATGTTGAAAAGTGATGAGTGTGGATATTTTTCATCCACACATCAGTACCAAATTAACAGTAACATGGACCATCTTTATGTTGAATATCTAAAGATGGAGGCAATCAATAATAGGGTTGGGAAAGATCGCTGTCCTCAGAATAGCTCACGGTTGGTACAAAACTTCCTTGTTATATCTTATGTGTTTGTTGTGATTCCGAGTAATGACCGATGTGCTGTCACAATTGTAACACCTGCAGTCTGTGGGAGAAATTAAGTCAAAATTTAGTACCTGTTAAGCCAACTGAAGACTGTGGAACCATTGGTTTACACAGAAGCGCTTATTTGAAGTTGTCAGGATTGAATCACCAAACAGAATTTCAGCAGTTAACTAAAGCCGACAAATTTAGCGCAATAGAAGGCCCCCCTAATCAACATCTCCAACTTGTCCTACAATTACATATAATTGGTTCGAGAACACACAAAGCTCCAAAGCTTTATGGCCACTTAAGGTACACAATACTACTCTGACCTACTTTAGCATCGAAAAACTCTCCATTTCATGAATTAGCATGCTCGTTACTCGTCACTCAAAATGTACTAAGACGAAGATTGTAGACATCTACTGCAGCTTCCTGTTGGCTGATAAGTAGCTAGGAAGACCACTGCTGCCACCAAATAGATGTGCTTCGTTGATGTTCAATTACTGTTCGCGAATGTCCTGCTTCACGAGACATTTGGTTGTGCTTGAGAGCTCGTTGTGGTTCTCAGGTAAATTTTATTTCCATGCACTAAAAATGGCGACTTTGTTTTCATTAGTGATTCTATTGCTAAACAAATGTTGAAGTGATTGGAATTTCAATAGCATACATCTTCAGTTTACTTATTGATCATAAGCTAACCACAAACACTGCAAGGATGGCAGATAACAAGCGCTAAGCAGATGACATGCTGGCAGTCAGCTGAACTAAATGACCAACAGTTAACTTACTGCAAAGCCTAAATGGCTGCCATTCAAAGTTAAAAGTCCTGTGTGAACTTGAAATCGGCATCTCTGATATACTCATAGGTTTAACGGAAGATGACCCCATCAAAATCCTCATCCATAAGAAATTCACACGGTTAGGTCGATATCTGAACGTCAGCAGATTCGTGTCTGCGCAACGTGAAAACGAGTCAACAAATAGACCTTTCACAAGAATAGGGCGAATGTGTACGCAAAACACTCTAGCGAAAGAAGACAATTTAATTATGTCTGTACGGCAGTTTACTGGTTAGTTCAAAAAGTACACAAGAAGAAGTGACAGAATAAAACTGTCAACAACCATCAGGAAGGTTTTTCTATAACTGACACTCAAGAGTTCTTACAGTAGGCGAAATAAACACTTATGTTAGTAAGTTCGACCAAATGAAACTTTACCTCAGAAGAATTCCTCTTATAGGCTGGAACCTAGAAAATGGTTGTGCACTAATTCGAGAATGTCGATGCTACTTTACACTGTGCCGAACTGTTTATATACAACCACCAAGAAATGTAGTTCTGTAGGGCCGAGAAATGTTGGTCACCTGAGTGAAGTGACAATTATCCACGTGGATATAAAAAGTCGCGTAAATGCGAAGCGATATTTTTGCTTTAATATGCAAACCATCATTGTCTACAGCCAATACACATGTACATGTTGTCGGCGCAGTCTTGATTATTCACCATCCTAGTACCTCATCCTAAGCCGAGACTTTCGCGATTTATTGAAACGGTTGAAGTCAATTTAATTCTAAGCTGTCTTGTATTGTTAGAAACGATCATTCTTAAACCTGACGTTATTCGGAACTCAATTTTGATATCCGTGTTTCTTGAGATAAAAGATATATTCGTTATTAAATATGTATTTACCGATAAGTCAATACGGAATGCGTGCAGTTGACGCCTTCAATATTTTCTTCTTTTGTTCGAGCATTTGACGAGAACTAAACCGGCTAGATTTCTCCAATCGCCCATTTTGCGAGGGGGAGTCAAAAAGTAATGCCAATGTTTTTAATTCTGGTGAAGTTTTTCATAAAATTACCTTAATTTTTCCCAGTTATAAATGATTATATCATTTACGTTATGTAATAGTTTGTTTCTTACTTTTCATGTTTTTAGACTCACAAGGGAAATTCAAAATGGCTGTCCCCGTAGAGTTGCGTCAAGAACAAAGAGCAGTGATTGAATTCCTTGTTGCTGAGGGAGAAACCCCCATGAACATTCACAGACGATTAACAAATGTGTTTGAGGACAATACTGCAGATTATAGCAATGTATGCAGGTGGGTTCGTCGTTTGAAGGAGGAAAAGGTGGGAACTATGAGCGTAGCCGATAAACCCCGTTCTGGCCGTCCATCCGCGTCTGTCAATCCTGCCACTAAAGTAAAAGCAGATGCTCT
>JTDE01001088.1:7406-20865 GCA_014338405.1 Paragonimus skrjabini miyazakii
CGAACGGCACTCAATGCTTAGACATTTATAACTGCTTCGTCCATTCGTCCTACCTTATGAGTTATTCCGAACGGCACTCAATGCTTAGACATTTATAACTGCTCCGTCCATTCGTCCTACCTTACGAGTTATACCGAATTGTGCACTTACCAGGAGACTGAGGTTGAAGCTGACTACCACACTCGTTTATGTCTGCCATTTGAAGTGAAAAATCAGTTGTTCGGTATCACAGCAATAACCGTCCATCTGTACCGTGTCGCCGCAGTGTTCACATGGCAGTCCTGATGTAGACTTTGTCACCTACCTCGTTTGCATACCGCTTGCAGTTGAACCCATCGGGAAGTCGTATAAAGGTAAGCCAGTATTAGCACGCTCCACTGTCTTACTGGCGAAAGCAATGATGGTGTTCTAGCAAGCCACCGTCGTGCGGCTGTTGCAGTCATGCAATTTTTCCAGTACATGATTGAGAGCTTTATAGTGGCGGTTGGAACTGGTTGCAGTAAGCGGTCGAAGCTGCCGGCCTACCAACCGCCGAATTGGCAAATTGTACTCTGCAGGCCAACGCTCATGAATGGAGACCTCACCTTTGTAAGAGAAATGAACACTGCAAAACACCTCACCGTAGGGGTAGACATGTTCACGAAACACCGACAGAATGTGAATGCATGGAAGCCACATTGTACGGTAAAAAGTGCATTCACATGTGCCATGTACGCTATCGACGACGAAAGCGTCGTCATCTTGTTGCACTTGAAACTGCAATGTGCAAAGTGATCACTAGAGAAGTGCTTACCCGGCACTCAGACACTGTTTCGAAAGGGAGTCGTGGAGTCCGTCCCTTCAGGTGTTTTTGGACAAGGTGACTTGCGAACGTCGTCATTCTGTGAAGTATGTTCTTCACGTACCAGTCAACATCTACAACCTCACGACGGTCGCAAACATAGCTCGTTTGTATTTCATACTCCCGTAGCAGCCACTCACTGTGGTACCATATTTTCTGAATGGCGACGGCTAGGAGGTCTCTTGGGTGCGTTCTCTTCTTCAATCGTCCGTTCGCGTTCCCCAGCCTATTATTCGTTCGATTGCCGAAGTGGACAACATCGCCTTGAGCATGGACGGCCCAATTCAGCTTGATGTACAGCCAATTACACAGCAAATAATTCACAAACTTCTCATCCGTTCGGCCGATGGTGTACAGATCACGTTTAAACCTACGGTTAGCAGTGTAACAGTGCAACTTACTGTTTCTCATTTTCGGCCGCAGCCATTCGGTGGAAGAGAAAACGACTGCGAAAAGAATTTGTCTTACAACAAATATGACGGACGAATTTTGCCCACTTACATGCTTACGTACGGCACCGCGTACATGAAAGTAACACAGCAGGATGTCGCATCCGAACACTACATGGGCTGCCCTCATCTGCGAAGCCATCTTATCCATGACAAATGTTTTCACCGCAATCGGCTCGCCCATCATTTCACGAAAAATTTCGAAAAGTTTGCGTAGTGAAGCATACTTCTCCCTACAAACGTACCCGTACATCACGGGTCGGCCGTGTCCCATATCGTATGTCACTAGGCACTGAAATAACTTCCAACTTCGAAAGTATGAGAAAATATACAATGACATACTTGTGCCTGTTTGTCCCGTGAGTTACACCCACATTCACATGTGGGAAACGTCGGAATAGTTCAACCGGCATTCGCTAGGCGAAGCAGATATGCCTTCATCCCTCAGAGTGTGCACCACACCTATAGCACTAATCACCGACAGCACCTCATCACGGTTCTCTAACATACAGTGATCAATCTTACGTAACAACCTCACTTGACACTGCAGGTTTTAACTTGTGGTGGATGTTTCCAACGCCAGCGGTTGTGATATACTTCCCGTGAACATCCGCTACACACTGCTTAATGTCGGCAGTTGGTGCAATGTGCTGGAACAGACTCCTCCACTCGTTCAATTCACCGACGGTGAGTCCACGATTCTTAGGATTGGACTCATATAGCAGACGATTGAGAGGGTAGTTGTGCTCCAACTCGAAAAGGTTCACAACCAGACACGCATCTCGTCAGACCACAAGAAATCGTGATCTGCAACATGTGTCGCGAGAACTGGTTCGTTGAAACTAACAACAGTTAACCCACTAGACACGTCGCACACCCCTGCATACACTTCTACGCCTTGTGTACTTCGTACAACGATAATAAATCTGCGCGGTTTTCAGGAAACCACGTCATTTTACCCTATCGTACCTCAAGGCAGTTTTCGACCTACGGCTCGTCCCACAAACATAAATAACGCCCACCTCGTCCATGTACCCCTGAAGACGCTCCTGAAAGTATGAGAAGGTGCGAGGTTTGCGATCCTCAAACATCGCCTTGAAAATAGCAATATAATCAATTTCTTACAAATCAAAATTAAACAACTGGAAGTGAAATAAAAAACAAACGGCAAAAGTTGAAAAGTACATTAAAACTAACCCCAGCATCCTTTTGATAGCATTTACACACGAAATCGACCACAACAACGGCAGACATACCAGTATTCGAAAAACAATTACGAGAAGGTGGTTTTTAATTAATGGTAAGTTAAAACAAACAGATATGAGGCCATGACGCAGATTTCGACGAGTTTAATTTCTGCATCAGCTATCAAGCCATTAAAACGATTTATTCCAGGGAAATAATTTTCCCGAACACGAAAACTCGGGAACTCACGTTCTACGGCTAGGATTCATGCTGTAAATGCGAGACTCTGTTTGGCACAGTTTGACCTTCCATTTCTTCCATGGAGGTTAGGTTGAAGGAGTACCAACAGACCTTGTCAGAAATGAAGTTGAAACTTCAGTCTCTAAATGAGTACATAGCGGTCGTTCTTCCATAGGTTGTAGCCACCAAGAAAGCAGTTGCTCTATCAACAGCGCAGATAGAGGAGGCAGCAGCCAACAGAGACAGGAGACCTGTTTTGTGGGGTCGATGCTCCTCAACGTCCTCTCCAATCGAGCACACTAAGTTATTTCTGACGTCTTCATTCCACCCGAACGTTGCCAATCTTGTGCTGGCGAGCAGGCTACGCTCTAGCACAACCAAAAGATCATTGGGCCTCTTGGTAAACCTACCAGCCATACTTAGTCCTAAAACTGCAGTGGGAAAAATGGCGGCTTTGAAATCCGCCAACTCCCACTTGAAAGGCTTGTCTTTTGATCACTCTTGGCAAGAGAGAGCGGGATGTGAACAGCGAAGTAAAACCAAGTCGCTAATCATGGCAGATCAGAAACTACAGCTTGAGGCTAAAGTCGTAGTTTCTGCCTCAATAGTACCCACTCCGACTTATGTGCCAGTGGAGGAAGGCAGGGACGTCGTTTCCGTAGCCGTCATCCGAACGACTGACTCCTCAAGAATGAGCACCACTGTTGAAGACATTGTACTCAGGCCGTCTCTCGAGTTACCTAAGCCAAAAACCACCGATAGGCCCCGTAGAAAAATTTTCCTACCTAGGATTCCGAACCAATGGGGTCTGCTGGGGCCGCCGCCTGTGACTCAGGAAAAATATTTTGTTTGTCCGTCCCACGAGATATTTCTATCGGTGACCCCATTAAACAGCTCACATTGCCCCTCTTTATGCCCTGCATTCAAAAGTCAAAAAAGTCGAATTTTCCCTGGGTGAAAAATCCCAAACACCCTCCAAAAAAGGGGAATTTTGCAGGGGTGCAAAGGCCGCATGCATCGACATTAAAAATGCTGATCACACTTCCTGTAGGAGCGCTGGCATACGCACAAGCGGTGACGTCGTGTCCGTAGCCTCACAAGAGGGCCAACAGAGCCACTCGGCAGCTCAGACCGAATCCAACATCACCACCACCATCTTCAATTCTAAGTTTTCTTCCCCAAGTCTTTCCCCGCACTCTCCTATCTCTTTTCTCGCCACGTCATGTGGAGAAGTAGCTCTCAAGTGTATGTACACGAACTGTCTGAGTTTGTTTAATAAAATACCGGAAATCAGACAGCTAATTCATGATACACAACCGCACATATCTGCTTTCACGGAGACCTGGCTTACAGGTGACATCAGTGACGGTGAACTGAGTGTCCACAGGTATTCAGCTTACCGAGCAGACCCCGCCCGAGGGAGAATGGGAGGTTCTGCGGTTTTCTTCCGTCGGCATCTCCCAACACCCACGGTTATCAGTGGATTTCAGTTCTCTGATAAATGTGGTGCTCCGTGGCTTCGACTGGCATTGCGTGGCCCAGACTCACTCCTAGTGGGGGTCATTTGCCGTTCTCCCTCATCCAACATCTCCGACGATGACGCTCTTCTTATGAACCTAGACAACTTTCCAGGACCACAACACTTTACTCATCTGCTTATTATGAGCGACTTCAATGCTCCCAAGATAAACTGGACGTCAGTTTCCCACCAAGAATGTGAAAGCGGATTCTCGACTTCCCTATCGACGTTGGTACGCCGGAGAGCGTGGACACAGCATGTCAACGCCCCGACGCGGCATCGTCCTGGTCAAATTCCCTCTTTGCTCGACTTGGTCATTACTAAAGAGAGCCACCTGGTAGACAGAGTAATCATCAAGCCGCCACTTGGACACAGTGATCACTCTCTGCTCATCTTTGATCTTATCTGTTACTGGTTACAACAACCAGTAAAGAAGTCCGCACTCCGAAGCTTTAAGGAAGCTGGTTTAAGCGGCCTCAGAAGCTACCTAGATTCATTACTTCTTGACTATGACTCCGCGGACCAGAACTACTGCGCACTCCAAAGCGCATTTGAGAAGGCGGACAACTTGTTTGTGCCGCGCAAATTGTGTACTTTCTCATATCGGCCACCACTTCCATGCAGATTACGTCGTCAACTTGATGACCGCCCCTTTTATTCGCAAAGCACAAGCTTACGGGAAACTCGGGGGAGCTACGCGCGTTCCACATCATTCGAAATAGGCGTAGACGGGTAATCCGTGAGCACACCAAACTCGTACAAGAAAATGTTCTCCTCAAAGTTCGCGGGAACAAAAACTTCCTATTTAAGCATATTCGACGACTAAGAAAGAATAAACCTTCGGCTCTTTCTTTGCGACTGCCAGACGAGGAGACCTCATCTGACTCCGTAGTTGTGGCCGATTTATTTAGGAACTACTATACGGCAGTATATAGCGTCGCACCGCTGGACTGGCAACCTATCATTTCGCTGCAGAATTTCCGGCAATCAATTTTTACCGCCGAGTTCTCTGTACCAGATTTTGAGGGCATTTTACTTAAGGTGAATTCATAGAGTTCAACGAGTCCAAACAAGATTCATTCCAGAATTATCAAAGAAGCAGCCGCTAGTCTGGCAGAATCCTATTATATGCTGTTTAAATAGACACTCCAGGCTGGCATTCTCCCTAACGCATGGTAATAGGCGACGATCGCGCCCATATTTAAAGCGGGTGAACGGCACTCTCCGGCCAGCTATCGGCCAATCAGCCTTACTAGCATTTCCTGTAAGATAATGGAGCGTTTATTAAAGCGTGCCATCCTTAACCAACCTTTATCAAGCCATCTTTTATCTTCTGCCCAGCATGGCTTCCTTTCTAATCGGTCATGCGTAACTAACATGCTTGCCTTCATAGACAGTCTGACGGAGTCAAGAGACAATGGCCTTATCTCAGATGACATCTTCTTCCACTTTGCCAAGGCTTTCGAACATGTCCCACACGGCCCCCTGAAACACAAACTGGAAGCTTATGGTATTCAAGGAGAGATTCTTCGCTGGATTGTTTCTTTCCTTGATAACCGAACGTTTAGAGTCAAAACCAAATCAGACCTTTCATTTATCTCGCTCATTTCTGCGGGAGTTCCTCAAGGGTCAGTGCTAGGTCCTCTGTTATTTCTGATCTACATCGATGACCTTCCGAATGATATTTCCAGCAACGTCTTATTATATGGCGATGACCTAAAACTCTGGAAAGCCACTGATCCCAGTGCACTACAGATTGATCTTGACGTGATTAAGCGTTGGTCGGACGATTGGAGTCTCCCACCAAATGACAGTAAGTGCGCACATACGTCACTCGGTGGAGGTGCTGGCAACGCTTTCGTGATTCATAGTGCACTCGGCACAACGGATGTCATGAAAATTGATCTGATAAAAGATCTGGATATCTGGCTGTCGTCCAACTTATCTTTTGTGTATCACCACGAGATGGCAGCGAAAAAATGGTTTGCCTCTCTTAAGATGATTAAGCGCACTATCCCCCGTATAGACAGGAGAGCGTCTCAAACGCTATACGGGGTATATATAAGGCCGCTCCTCGAGTACGCTAATCAGGTCGTTTATACCAGCCTGAAGAAAGACATATTGCCATTGGGCGTGTTCCGCGCGTGACTATCAAACCGGTCACAAGCCTCAATAGTGTCGCGTACGAGTCTCGACTTGGAATTCTTGATATATACCCACTTGAATATTGAAGGCTCCGTGGTGATTTAAGTTTCTCACACTTCCTCTCTAGAGTAGGCCTTGTTGATCAGTTCTTCACCGTAACGAATGATGACGGTCGGCGAAGACAACAGAAAGCTTTCCAAGCCTAGTCCTCTGACCCTTCCTAGGCAGTAATTTTTTCCTGCAGGGTTGTTGGAAAAGTCTCCCTGCTGAGGTTGTCAATAGCGCTTCTAGCGATCGTTTTAAAGCATTACTTCACTCTCATTTTGAAAAAATTCCCATATGCGAGTTATTTTAGTTTATTTTTGATATTTACTGTGATTCACAAGAGCGGTGCTACTGTAGCGACCTGGAGATTCCACTTGCCCATCTGCATGATGATGTGTAAAATAGTTCCAAAACTCATAGTTGCATATTGTACCTAGGCTATTAAGAAAGTTTGCATGATGCATGTTGTCCGATTGTTTGTCTGCATGCCATGTGACTACGGCGCGAACCCGAACGCACACGTGTGTCACACACTTCCGGTTTAATCGCTCGTCAACGGCCGGTCTCTAGCCTATCTAGCTAACTTACGTGTCGGTGCCATTTCTAGCGCTATAAGAGACCCACTGTATATTTCGATTAATGAATATTCGATCTCTTCTCTCAACGGCCTTTTCTATTCCGCGTCTGGTTAATTCGTACCTGGGGAAAACGACTTAGTGCGTCGTACAGTAAACTACACCCTGTTTTCACTGAATGCCTTTCAAGTCAACAGACGCTCGCTTGACATTGAACAAGAAAAACCGACTGGATCCGCGACTCTTCGGCCTCTGCCTCGAACCCGTGTATCAATCGCTGAATGTGTTAAAATTTCATTAATATCAGACACCAGTGATAGGGATGCAACAATTTTATGTGAACATGAGTCATTCAAAATGATGCAGAAGGTGGTATATGACGTATGGAAGATGTCAAAAATCTCATTCTTCCACTTTCGACACAATGTGTTTGTTTGTCTGCACCAATTCAAAAATTACAAAGTCTTGTTAACACAACGGTGTAATTGACATTGGTTTGAAATGCTGAAATCCATTAAAGTAATGTACTTTTAAATAACACATTTTAATGATTCGATCAAGACTTCGAACAAGAACGATACGAAAAGGAATATTACCGGGAGGTTAATCTTTATTTCAAATAATTTCATCTGTTGATTATTCTTGAGAACAGTAACATAAAGTATAAGTGCACTATGAATAGTACCATCAGCGACGTGCTGCGTAACAGAGGATGGCAAGAAGTCTACAAGTAAGTTTTTTGTTTTTTATAACCTGAATAACGTCGCAAGTTTCTTGTGTTAGCGGTAATTTCAATTGCAAAGATGCTTAAGCATCCTCGATAGTTTAGTGCGTATATGTACTAAATTAACGCTTTCTCAAGTAAATACAACGGCTAACAGAAACAAAATAAAAATACTAATAATTGTAGGAGACCAAAAATATATTATGTGACAATTACGACCAGCGCTAACCGACACCGTTACGCAGATTATATAGAGAAGTCAATATTGACCGCCCTAGATACGCCCTAGATACGGCTGGATTATATAATCCAACCGTCGAGTTTGCAAACAAGCCGCAAGAGTGTATACGGTGCCAATGGTATGCATAGGCCGAACAGCATGCAAACGATGAAACAAACGCGATTGCATGTACCAAGCAGATGACAGACACAAATCCTTAAGATCTGTAAGGTATCGAACACATTTATATATTTCTCTTTATTTTTACATACAGTTTATACCACTTTTACTTGTACAGAACAAACAGTACTTGTTTGAATTGATTCTGCTCGGGCAGAATCAGCAATACACTTTGATGCGCGCGTCTCGTCTCCTTGGTGCGTCTGTTCCACATGGATCTGGATTGCCTATAGTGAGCTATACAACGACTGCATTTCGAACTGACCATTGGCGTTTATACCTTTGTGTTGGGGTAGTCACCTATAGATCCTATGTGAGATGTGATTTAAGATGTTAGGAAGAATTTGACGCATCGTACGGCAGGCAGACCGGGGTTATTTCCAGGTAACTACAATAGAGGATGCTCAGGCGCAAAGCAAACTAAGCAGTTTTTCCTATGGAAAACATTTATAGGTACAAATCCGCCAAACGTGAAATGCAAAAGGGCTGTTGCCATTGCAACAAATCCCATCGCTCCATCACGCACAAAAAATGCGCACTAAGCAAACTTAAGCAAACTTGAGCTAACTTAAGTTTACTCAGTAAGACGTAAATAAACTGGCTCGTAAGCACTTTCAAAGATACCACATACACAATTATTTAAGTGTATGGTAACTCCTTGCATATTTTGCCTAGAAACAATTGTGTACAGAGTTACTATGCTCATGCACGTAAGAACACGCCCTGAAACGGACTGACACACAACCAGCAACTCACCTTGATAATGAAAGCCTCAGGGCCTGACAACAACCGCTGCACGTATCGATCAGAAGCAGTCCGCATCGACAGCTTTTCCAGCTCACGAATGAATGCGTCATTCGACCGCGTCTACAACTACGCCATGCGAACCGACAGATTCATTCAATCGACAAGACCACACGTATCGATCTGTCCCCTCCGCCCTGCATCACCGAGTCTTTCATGGTTAAATTGTGGAAACTTGATTGGAAAGCTCCGTGACATCGGAAAACAGCCGTGCGTACGTTGCATTATTTAGCCAATCACAACTCACCGGCGTGCTGCCCAAATTTGACCCTTTATTGCGCGGAATTTTCCGCTGACTGTGTTCCTAGGGAACAGTCACATAGGGACAGAGACTGAATATCCATTTGACAAAATGTACAGATGGTCTATTTTATCGCTATAAATAGCACCGATACAAAAGTTAGCGTAAGGGGTTAGAAACCGGCCGTCGACAAGCAAGTAAACCGGAAGCCTGTGCTGTTCAAGTTTGAGCCACATAGTCATGTGGCATGCGAACAAACGAACGGACGACGTGACTCGTGTGGAATTTATCACTAACCTGAGTACAATATGCAACTGTGAGTTTTGCATTCGCCACAGTCAGGCCGGTAAAATCTCCAGTCGCTGCAATGTTACTGTAACAGCACGCCTAGCACGGGCTAATGCTGACCTTGCGCGAGCGTCTTTGAAGAAGGGGAATCGCGCTGCCTGTGGAAGTGCGGGCCAAGTGGAAATCGAGGTGGCCAACGCTTCCGCTCTCGTTATAATTTGCCTACCTTGATGTACGTTTGTCAACTAATTAATTGCTACTGACGATGACTGTGGGGATTGAATATCCCACCTTATTCGCTTCATCTTTTCTCATCAGTGCTGAATGAAATGCACCAAACATCTGCGAATTAGATTTGTTCGCCACCCATCACACCTATAACACGGGGACAGGATTACTCTATAAGGTCCTCAATAGTGCTTATTGAAGAGGACGAGGCGCTCTGTTCATGCACAGATGACCCATGGGCAACAACCAGGAGTAGTGAAAGCCCTAAAACACAGTGTGGCAGAACTGCACACAGAAAACCAAAGTGAACGGTGTAACCAACATAGCACACACCCTGTCCCTAAATGCACTACGTGCACCAATCATATACGCTGTAAGCTCCGAAAATCATACCCTCAACAAATTGTTTGTGGCAGTTAAGCATCAGTATGAACCGGTAATGTATTTCTGCCCATGATGATGATAATACTCTGATATCAAAGTAGGATTGCAGGCAGTTAAAATAGCGGTTGACAGTTGCAAGTAACGCAAACGTTAGTGAACGACTAGTGAAATAGATAGGAACGGGATGAAACATAGACTCAACAGTTCACTGGACTTGTGTTTTGCATGTGAGTGCTGCCAGTTACAGCAGTCGTTGTTTGAGAAGCTGTGAAGGTCAGGTGAGTTTCATGGGTTTTCTAATATAATCGCATCGTCATCGGGACCAGTCGATTACTCAACCAGAAATGATCTGCACGTTGTTTTTATCCGGGTACGAGCGGTATGTATAAACGAGAAATGCCTGCTAGCAGTTGGTGATATGGTCAAAGATGGCCGATGTGCGCCCGATAGCCTGTCAAATCCTGATTAATGTATTCAGGTTATGCCATTCACTTGAGTGATGCGTCGTTTCTACTGAGTTGTTATCCCGTCAGATAAGTATCGGATCTTCTGTACCGCGACAACCTGCAAACTCTCCCGATATTTTAATGAGGCTGGTAATCATATACTCGCCATAAGATGGAGAGTCAGTCTTTCACATGATGGTCAGTACTGCAGCGTATCCTAACTGGTTTGGTGTCAGCATAACAATCATGAACCACTTGTTCACGGTTAGCTTGGAGATCCTATCGCGCACGTTCCTCAGGATGTACATTTAATGCAGAATTTGGTAGATGAGTGAAAGCTTTTGTGCAGTTGCCTCTTGTCTGGCCGCATTGTCATCCATTATCACCGTCTTTGTTTCCACTGGTCCCACATAAATCACAAAGCGTTGCAGACGCCAGACGATGGTTACCGTTGTTTCATCTGCCAGCCAACCAAAGTCAGCCTGCAAACCTACCACACTAAAATCTACAGCTGCTAAAACAAACGGTCTGTAATGTTCCATACAACTCGTATACGTGGCATCCATCTCGGAAAACCCAAGGCGGTGCAGACATAGTTCAGTATATTCATTACTTATAAACATAAATTGCATCAGACAATTTTCAACAGATACTTTAAAACAACTCTTACTCTTTGTGTCCCGTCGAGCATGTGAACGACCCTGGTAGTCAATCATTTTAATCCTCTAAAAACGACCGGGCACGGGGACCGAACACTTTCTTTATCGTTTTCTTCTCATCAAAATGTTGGTGAATGTATTGCATAATGTTAAATGAGACAGTATCGTTCAGCAGTCATGGCAAAACTTCGCTGGTATCTTTCACGTTTAGATGACACTTTGATGTTTTGCATTCGCAGCAAAGACGTCACAATGATGGTTGTACAGCATGAAAAATCTGGGGACGCTGAGGTCTTTATTGATGTTGCAGTTGACACTGAAGTACGAAGGACATTCTGCTTGTCCGCTTGCTCCGTTGAACGCCGGAATATGAATATAAAAATAATATCCAACGGACGCTTGCGTAAACACGTCTGTTATGATCACTGAACACAGTTTTGGTTAGATCAGAAGCAGTGTGTACAGCCACGTCGAATGTTCAAACTTTGCCTTAACTGCATCCGAGTTTTCCACTTTTTTATGAAACGACATTACCAAAGTACTCTTGGAACAACATCGCCAGTATTCATACTCATGATGTCGGTCTAGGGTAAGGCATTGTTTCAATGTGTACTGAATATTTATTGTGATTGCGAACGAATTATGACCACTTGAGTGACAACACATGTGACTGAACCACAGAATGCACAGGGTTGACGGGATGGCGGTAGGGAGAGAACTGTGTCACAAGGTGGAGGTGCACTAGTTAGAGGCAGATAACTATGTAACTGTAGATGACATATACAACACGTTATAATGCAAGTAATGTATGAAAACACAGTAGCTACATTTTTATCGTGAACATTTGTAAGGTTTCCATGTTGATGGAATGTGCAGAAACTTGGATTGCACCTTCTTGTCTTCTGAAAGCGCGTCGAGGGGGTATATTCAAAACGTAAGAAAAAATGAATAATTATCAATGTAGCGATCATACGTTATGTATGGAAAAAGCGCACAATGATGAAAATGGAAATGAAAGTTAGTAACGTGCAAACCAGAAAGTGTGAGTGTTTTCGGCAGAAAGTCTTTCTCGTTTAAGCTACCTTACCCTTTCGGTGACGAGCCTTCTAAAATCATTCCATGATTTCATGCTCACTGGCATTTTCGGTTGTTCTCGTGAACTCTGGATTTTTTCTGGCCGGCTCTAACGGAGGTATGTTAAATTGCATTTCTTCAAATTTATACCATTTGTAAGTCATTGTTTTTCAATTTGTTCCCTTCCATTTGAGTGCCCTTGATAACGTATCGTTAAAGAAGTCCTTCGAGTAACTTCTCCTCAGTGTTGCTGCACACATTTTTCACAGTTTTGAAGCATGTATAAGGCATAGGTACTGAATACATGGAAACCTTACTTGGTACGAATGAGTTTCAAAGTTTTCCAATTCATCCAAATCCTTAATTGACTTGACGTCTGTTCTACGTTCGGGAGCAGAACGCATGCGTTTTCTTGTCTCGTTAACAAATGTCATTCAGGAATACCACTTGAGCAAGTGCCGACTGCCGTTTACAAATGCTTGATTTCATATTCTCACCTTCATGTGTTCTGTTGAATAACTATGGCTACGCACGCCACTTGCAAACCAGATTCGGCACCATGGAGCGCAACCCTTTGATTCCAGAAGAATTGCTACAGATTGCGGAGCACAGACTTGAAGAAATAACTCAGCTGGGGAGTATTGCAAACATTCACTTATTAGTGGATGAAATGGTTGTCGTAAGTGGCAATGATGAGCACAATGTGAATGTTCTTAACACTGGAATATGCTTATAAATCGAATGACTGAGATAAGCCACTGCTAGCGCATCCGGGGTTGGATTGCGATATTTGTCTCTCAAGGATGAATGTGCAGCCGCAACTACTGCGTTAATGAAGACAATTTCATCGGTTTCTGGATTAAATAAGATAATTCGTTTACTTGTTCTGCATTTTGACATGACGAAGTATATTACACAGTTCGACGTTGAGATATTCGTTGGTCACTACAGTTTTACTACTGGGTACTCTTTTCAAAAGTTTTACCTTTTCAGCGGAAGGCCACTCTCTAAAAGGCAGTCTGTTGACACGTTTGTGATAGTGTTGCTCACACACCTTCCTTGCTGTTCATAGCCTAACTTGAAAAGCAACGTGCTGTCTCACAGTCCGGTGTCGGAGGATGCTGTGCTTTGCTTCATCATCATCATCACAACAGCCATGAGCCTGACCAAAAGGTACTGTGGCTCGGGCCGCCGCTCACCTCAACAGTGACG
>JTDE01001088.1:21043-35635 GCA_014338405.1 Paragonimus skrjabini miyazakii
ACACCTACCCACATTACCCACTAGAGCAGTCAGGGTCCTCATATTTTGTGACCACGTTGTTGCTTGACCACCACGCAGTTTTACCCAACTGTTGGTGGCCGCAGCGTACAATGCCCGGTACGGTAAACGATTAGGTGACATACGGAGTACGTGACCCAACCATCGCAAGCTGTGTACCGTGATTAATTGACCAATTGATCGCGCATCCCGAGCGTTCCGGAATACTTTGCTTAAGTAGTGATGGTTCATCAACAGAGGCGTTTACGTATAAGTATAAGAGATTAATTGCTTGTATGATAAGGTTTGATGATTTCGTGAAATTTGGCGTTATTCGGAAGACTTACATGTTCCGATAACAGCTGTCCGTAACGCGTTACCTCTCGTGTACCCACCCGTTGGACTTCGTTAGGCCGGACGAACCATTTGTGACTTACTGGCATGATGAAGTTGTCGCATACAAATTTCAGGATCATAAACATCCACAACCACATTTCACACGCAAAATGTATGTAAAACCAGAATGAGGACAGGTCCGGTGAAGTATGGAAAAGGAAGAGCATTTGCATTTGACGTTCAAAACAATCTTGTTATGTACAGTATATTCCAAATGTGAGACTCGGGAGATCAACAAATACTTGGAAGGAAAACAAAGGTTGAAAAAAGATTTGGTATTACGTTATCTACAATATCTTATAACATCACCTTCAAAGGTGACAGTCGGATACGGATGTCCGTTTACAACTACAACATTGCTCGAAGGCTAGCAGGAGTAAAACATGCCATTCTTTGCAAATGTTCACAGTTCTTCTGTATATGGGAGTAACTATATTGTCACCGACCTCAGAAACAATTGGCGATGGTGTTCTTAGTTCAACCAGATGTTTGCAAACTTGCTATGCCATCCCCGTTGGAGCGCGTGTGAAAAACCCCAATTCGCCTAAAAACCTTCGTACGAAAACGCGAAGAAAGCATCAGAAGGACCGTGCACACGAATATCTTAGACGAGTTATCTTACACTGCGTAATATATGGAGACCTTGACCTCTCCGTAAAGTGAAACAAAACGCTGGATGGAAATCACAAACAGTTTTTATCTACGTCCACTCATTTGTGGCTCACATTGGGTTGACTAAGAATGTATGTAGCGTAAGTCAACTCCATTAAGTTTTAATACTTTCCCGCATTAGCTATGCCATAAGACACAACAGGCCCAAGGTAGGAAAGAAACTGTCTGTAGTCTACCGTTTTAACCATCAGGATCGTTAAGTCCTCGGCAGGCGCACGTGAAGTCGGTAGAACAGCGGTTCATGCATTTAAAAATCCTCCCATTTTTTCCCCGCAAAACCGTGAAACAAACCCCTACACTACGATGGCGTGAGCCGCCTGTTTACGTACGTAGCAATTTATTTATCATTTCAGAGCACACCAAGGGCATGTAGTCCAGTGGGAACGTCGCAGTCATACCAGTTGGTGAAGTTTCAAACGGCCGATCCTAAACACGGCTTTCTGTTTATAGTCGTATACGAAACTTTGCACTGGAGCGTGCAACGACATCATGAATGATAGCACTTGGTTCCAAGTAGATTCTCCTTTTGCACACAACGGTAGCGGTTGAAATGTTTAGCGTGCCCCTTGGTCTGTCTGATGAACGAACGGACAGGCGCGTCAAAAACAGTTCTGTTCATGTATACATATATGTCGCTACTATCGGGTGGCAACCGCAGTCCATTTCTGATTAATCCGTCCATCTTCGTAACCAAATTATTTAGGTTGGAAGTGACGTTTGTAGGTTTCACAATACCACAGTGCACTCCTAGGAAAAAACCTGACCGACCAAAGACCTATTAATTCTTTCCAGGATTGCCCTCAATTGCAATCTCGATAAGTTATACACCTGTATTCCGTCTACGTTCATTTGCAGTAAGACTGAAGTGATGTTACTTTAGAGGAAATATCTCAGCTGATTCGCAAATAACAGCTACAGACCGGATTGAGTATACACGCCATCGCTGGGCTTCTTCTTTGAATATATTCGTCGCGTACCTAGTAAGGTTCGTTGGTCTATAGGCAAATTAGGGAAATGATGACGAAGTATTTTCGACAGGTTTCGTTTACACGTTGCATGACTGTTGTTCTCTATGAAATGCTTGTTCACATCGTGCTAGATCGTCTGAAATGTGGGAGGAAATGTCCATTTCACAATTAAACATAACGGTGATTCAATGAATTTTCCAATAATGAACTAACCAATGGTCGTTAGTTCGCTTTGCGTAGATGGAAATTTTTCCGTTATCCAAAATGCAGGTCCACCCTTGTAGGAAACGACTGTAATACTCAAGACAAGAGAAGGAAAGTCATAACAGATCCACCGATGGTGGGTTGATTTATCATCAGCCAGATATGGTCATGAAACTGAACCTCGATTACCACGTAAACTCCTGTCCAGGTTTAGTCTATTCAGTCTATTAATGTCAGATGTGATCTTTTATGTCACAGACCAGGCACTTCATAATATCGACACTAAAACCTGTCTTCCTCTGCTAGTTACTCTTAACCCATTAAAAATGTCACTCAAAAATAAGCATACAGAGATATTGCAAAAATGCTAAATTTCTCTCTGTCTTTCGGAGCGCATTCCATCAGGATGGTGAGGATGAGTTGTGAGTACAGTATATTCTTCAAAACTAGTGCACAAATCCGTGAAATGGTCTCAAACCGTCAAAATAATATGATGGTCCATCCACGGTATAGTAATGCGCTTTTTTTCTTCGTAATAGTTAACACAGAATATCTTGGCCCCGAAAATAAAGCGACTGTTCCCTTTGACTGCTCTCAAGACAAACCAATAGAGGAATGAAAAAGGCAGATTTGTTCCGCTCCGACAACGTTTGTGACATGATGAAAATTACTGGGTATATATATATATATATGGTGCAAAGCGACCTACAAACATTCTTGAATCAGAAAACCGAAAGATAATGACCAAAAATGGTAAGGTCACTAAAACACCAATGAGCATAGCGGAATAAAGGCGGAACAGGTGAAAAAAACAAAGGAAGGTTATCTCTCGACTGTGAACAACATTTTCGCTCATTCTGACTGGATAAAATCGTTTTACCCAAGAAGGAGGCAGTTTTAGACAGAAAATATGAACTCTTTAACAAAAGCTTAATTTGACATTTTTGATTCTTAGCTACCTGAAACTTGAGTGGTAACTTGTGATCGATAATACCGTGTTTCACCTTCAAATACGAACAGCGGATTGCTGTCGATGGAACGAACGGTTGACGCCAGTTAACTCAAATAAAGGTATCAATTAATGGAAATGGCAGTGGGGACAGTAATTCAATAGAGTACTAAATATAACAATGACAAACAGTATAAACATAATGCAATTCAATTGTGGTCCCTCGTGAAGACCGCAGCTGTACAGAACCAGTAGAAGGAATAATGCGTGACGTCCCATGAACACTAAAACGTGAACGCAATTTAAGCTAATGCAACAGTCGAACTGCAAACACAATCAGTATGTAGAACGAGAAGCGTAATAAAGATAACTCAGTTGCTACACCAATAAGAAAAGATCAGGGAAAGGTTGAAAAACAGTGACGTACCCAATCAATGAGAGAACAGTTTGATGGGTCATTGGGCAATATGAGGTATTCCTAGTGACTAGAAAGATTAAGAAAAGTGCCCAGGACTAAACTTCTCCTTCGTAATCAACAGTGAAATGTCATAGACTAAAATAAACGGCTAAGAACAAAAATTTGTGGCATTGTGTGAGTAACAAACGAATGAACTAACTTCAGATACAGAATACAAAAGAAATTGCTCGCCAATAAAGAGGCTACCGTCTCGATTTTCTGGATGTGGTAACCGAACAATACAGAATGGGATGTAGAACGGAAAGAAAATAAAGAATGATCGAACACTAATGTAAGAACAGCTGCATCCTGAATCTAAACATTCACAAGATTTTACAACCAGCGGTCGAGTAAGCTCAACGCACATCAGCAAATCAACGACCTGCAAACAAACACGCATAGTAGACTGCAAACTTTCACCAACGTCTGTTTTACGAAGTGATATAATTTAATGCAAGAATCTTAAACACTGCCTTACTGAACTGTCCCAAAGCATGTAACAGTCTCTTACAGTGAAGGGAAATACTTGATTAATTTTACATAAGTCTGTTGTACAAAGGTAAGAGACCAAAAGTTTAACTTGCCACCCATTATAACGATCAAATTTTGCCACTTATTTGAATGGCTCCCCAAACGTGAACGGAACGTTCGTAACCTTTGCTAAACGAAGCTGTTCCCCACATTTCATACACACCATCACTCTTCCAGAATATGCGTGCATGAGCATGAAGTTCAAAAACGTGAGCTCGGTGTTATCAGGCTATTAATAACTGGCTATGAAATAAGGTGTACTGGTTGTGTTAGACGGTAGTTAATGTGTTGGTCAGCGAATAGTTAGAGCATATATGCGCATCCTTTTATGGTCAGAACTCGGGAATATTTTCCAAACAAGTAATGTTTTATCGAGAGAATATATCATCTCCGCTGTGCAGCAATCTAGAGAACCAAAGGTATACAACGCGAACTGGCTCACCAAACTTCGAAGTTAGCCCGTAAGCTTACACACCTTCAGGCAGTAGACAAACACGTAAAACCAATTTAAATAGCTTTGGAGCGTAACCAATCCTCACAGGACAAAATCATTCTCAGTACCTATGTCATTCAACGGATGAGTCTGTTGTATTGGAACAAACGTGTTTCAGAGTAAAACACCAGAAACTGTTGGCAGTCACTTTGCTTTGTACGCTGAGGAGATTAGATATCACCTAGAGCCTCCAACGAGTATTAATAACAAAAGTCATGAGGCGGTAATGTTGTTTAATAGGCAAGCGGTTAACTGTCTGACTTCCTGCTTTTTTATACGCTTACTTTGTCCAGGGAGACGGAATGTGATTTCTATTGGTGTGAACCGCTCACTATGAAAGAACTTTTCGATCACGGACTACCAATTTCGATGCTGAAAGTTTGTCACTTCCGAAATCATCATGAGGTTAGTTGTTTTAACCATGCAAACATCACAACATAATAAAATGACTGAAAGGAAACTGTTTTGTTGAACCATGGTAGCGATGGAGCTGACTTTCACAACGGTTGTTGTGTTTATCTTCAACTTTAGGGCAGCGGTTGTCACAAATGGTGTATTGCCTTGTAACTTTGCAGCAGAATGTGAAAATAGAACAAAACAGATCGATACAGTTTAAACAAGCCCTTAGTGAAGAAAAAGGAACAGAGAAAGGAGGGGGAACTGGTATTCAGAACATTCAGGGAATAAGAGGCCCAAAAGAAAAACCTCCACGATAATCTTGTAATGAAGAAAATGACAGACAAACATCAGTCCGCAAGACTTATCAAAACCATCATCAAAAGCAACCGGAAAACTTTTGCGTAGAAGCTATTTTTCGTTAGGTTAGCCGTCAGACCTGATATTTTTAGCACACCCCAACCCATTTCAGCGCAGAATTTGGAAAGTACACACATTCACGCGAATTTATTTGCACGAAAATGAACCGAGTGAATATATTTTATTTACAGTTGACAAGAAAAAATCTCATGGTCAAAAACCTGAAACGTTTCAAACGAAAGTATGAAAAGAACTTTGGGAAAGTGGAGGCTCAAAAGTAAGTGAGAACGGTCGTAGAAGATTAGTTTATTTGCGCTAGAATTGAATTTATACCGACCACATTCGAGCTCCCCGTAAATGCCAACCTGTGCTGGGATTAGTGTTATATCATCATTTTGGATTTTCAGGTTGAGTATCACATGTTTATCGAAGAGTTTCGAAAATCTCCAGGATCTATTTGGATTATGAAACCGATTGCTAAATCTCAAGGAAAAGGTATATTTCTTTTTCGTAAACTAAAGGATATCGAAGCCTGGAAGCGTGTTGGTATGGTAAGCCGTACTTAACACAATGTAATTTGAACTTGACTGCTATCTCTTAGTCGGAACAAGCTGGTGGTGACACACAAAATCGTGAGTCACCTGAAACCTACGTGGTTTCCAGATACATTGACAACCCGTACCTTCTGTTTGGACGAAAGTTCGATATAAGGGTCTATGTTCTAGTGACATCGGTTAGTGTTTTGTGTTATGGTGAGAACTTCATGTTTGTTCAGTTTAGTCCTTTGAAAACTTGGGTGTATCGAGATGGATTCGCACGATTTTCCAATACACGATTTTCGTTGGACTCAATTGACGATCAATGTATCCTTTTGCATTAAATTAGCTGGTAAATAACAAGTTCTTTGATACCGCACTGAACTTGGTTGTGACAAATGTATCTCGTTGATATCACGTACACTAGACTCTACCTAGCGCCCTTTATCACGAATGCCGTTGACTACATAGGTGGGTATATTAGTTTGCAAGGCTTCAATGTGGGTTTACCCAAAGACACGCTCAGGCAGCTGATATATTAACTTGCACGCATAATGTACAATTTCAGATTGATGAGAAAATACCGTCAGAAGGACGGCGTTGCGATGGAGTCACCGTAAAGGCTCACTGTTGGCAGATATCTTCTTGACAGTGTTAGAAGAACTACGCTTCGTGGACTTATTGGCAATAGCACTCTCTTCAAGAGATACGTGGACGATATCATCCGTATGGTTGACAAAAATTTGGATCTGGATAGGGTACTTCCTGAGGTGAACACAGCACACCCTAATCTCAACTTTACACTTGAGGCCGAGAAAGATGGACGAATATCCTTCTTGAATATAGCACTGAGTCGTCGTGCAGACGGTTCGGTTCAAAAGGGTAGTCACAAGAAGGGGGCATGGAACGGCCAGTATACTCATTTTTTCAGTTACATACCTCTCAAACAGAAGAGAAACCTCGTTCGTAGTTTAACCTATAGAGATATGAGGATATGCACTAATGACATGAGTGAGGCAGAAATGGTGTTTCTACGACGGATATTCGCAGAGAACGCCTATCCTGTAAAATTCATCGATAGACATATGGTGCTGACAGAACCGAGAGTTAGGCTCCTATTTGCGGAAAAGAAGTTGGTTTACATGATGCTGTACTACAAAGGCGAGGCGTTAGCTGAACTGGTGACTCGTTGAATAAGTAACGCAACTGAAAAGTCCTGCAGTGCGGCATAACTACGAGTCTCGTTCAGATCCGACGTAGAACTCAAACATTTGTTGACTAAATGTGTGACCTCATTTGTGTTTACTCCTTCACATGCTCTTGTGGGGCAGGTTACATCGATTGCACAACCAGGCGCCTCCCTCAGAGAATATACGGCTGACTAAAGTCGAGGTGAAGTCGATTTCGCGTGAGCTTCTAGCTCACTTTGTTGACTCAGGGCACCAAGTATCACCGGAAGTGGTTTTCCAGCCTATTTATCGCTTGCCCAGTCGTCAATTCAGAGGAGTCAAATTTCGTATTATGGCCACCGCGGAGGCGATCAGAATTCTGTTGCGCAGTCCACAGTTGTGCTCGGGTTCCACGGATACTATGGCTTCTCGTTACAGAACTGGCACCTCCGGAGGTCAATTTTGTCATCTAACTTTTCTGTAATTAACAATCGCATGGCATAATCATGCAACTAGTTGCTCTGAATTTTGCCGACATGACAACAATGATGATGCAAAATATTACGTGACCCAATTGTAAAAAGTCAGGGATTCCGCTGGATATGAACCAGCGACAGAAACATCATGCCTCAACGCGACAAGCGCCCTACCAGCTGAGCTACGAAGCCATGCCAGGAGCTCGGAAATTTCACATCCAAACTGTGTCACCCATCCGTTTCACTGTCTCACCAAATGATCCGGGGAATCGACTGCCCTGTTAAGATTTCTCGAACAGTTCACGCTGGAATCTACTAACGCCACTGATAGAGTGCTTACCGCGTTGAGGCACGGTGTTTCTGTCGTTGGTTTGAATCCAGCCGAAGCCCTGACTTTTCAGTTGGGTCTCATCTAAAATCATAAATCTGCCTATACCACTTATTAGTAATACAAAATGCTATGTAACTGGCCAGACGGTGAATAACTGCAAACAGACTGTTCGCCAAAACACCCTTTGCTTCTAATGAAAATGGACGTCTGTTAATTTCTTTCACTTCTAAATGAAATTACAAATATTCATTGAAACCTGACGTTTTACTTTGTTAAGAATGTTTTATCTATAGATTGAACATCACCCACAACTGATCGCAGCTGTCGCATTCCCAGTCGGCTTCTTTCGAAAAAAAGCACTAGACTCTAGTTTCATTCTCATTAAAGCTTGTCAGTAACGCATATCATTACCACTGCCGGGACTCGAACTCAGGCCACACTTTCATGAGGCAACCGTGTTGGCCACTACGCCACTGATCTCACATAAGGCACGACCGAAATATCATATGTGAACGCTCCACCACTTTCGCATGTGAGTAGTGATCAGGTTGCCCGATTGCTTCGAGAGGAGATACGGTAATTGTCCTGTTAACTCCAATCGATGACCCTTGACTAAGACTTCTCTGCAAGTTGAAATCACAGAAATAATTGACTTGTTGAGAGTTGTTTCGATTACTGACAAATAGTGAATGATTTTGGTTTTCAAATAGATTAAAAACCAGAATCCCCTACTATTAATCAGTAATCAAAATACATACAAATCCCGATTTCCTGCGACAGCTTACAGTCAAAGTTATGAGCACGCGCACAGTCCTGTCAATCGTAAAACAGCCCACCGCATTTAGAGAGTATGAAGGTCATACCTAACTGGCAATCAGAAACCTCCTACATTTGACGTTCTGAGGTCCGTGTGACCACATTGGGTTAGAACAATGTCGTTTTCGTACTTCGCAATTTGAATTCAAATGCTTGGAGTATTTCCACGCCGCTTTACTCGAAATCTTTCAGATTATGTTTTAAGATCTTAATTATTAAAATGCTGAACAAGAAATGAGAAGCTTGATGGCCTTGTCATAACCAGCTTGAAGTGATGAAAGTCGATGATAAGCTGTCACATGTCTTAACCCCACTCGATAGCTAAAAATTAACTGATTTTAAGTTATCACAAAAACTTTCCGCCTATACCTCTCCTTGATAAAAGTTCAAAAATGCAAATCTGATGACTGGATGGAAGGCCTCCTGCAATTCACAAAGACAGTTCTTTGCCATTTTGCATGAATGCTTTCGTTCATACATCCTACGCAATATGTAAATGCTATCACTTCAGCCGAGGGTACGACGAACTCCGATTTACTATTGTAGATAGGTTTCCCACGTGTTTATTTCAGTCTACGGATGGCAGTAAACGCAATCAGATTCGGCGCAACGGGAATCATCCTAGTCACTTTATGATTTGCACGTGAATTACGCGGGCTCATTTGGACTGACTCCGACGATCCAGAATTTACGTAGTAGAGTCATCAATTCTTCAACAAGGGCTAGATCTCCATCAGTAACCAGGAAAGGAGATAATCTACTGCAGCCGGATGTCTTGTGATGTTCAACGAACCTTACGTTAGTTGTGAATTCGACTTCGGAAGGCGTGGAAACAGTAACAGACCAGTAAACAGAGGAAGTGCCTGAGGAGGTAGTTAACGCCACGAGTGATCAGCTCACCTGCTGTCTGAATTGCTCACCTCAGCGTCCTGATCGTAGATGCACGTAACGTATAGGTCGGCCAGTAACCTCGAAGGATTCCTCACCTACAATTCTCCTCTTACTTCTCATCGCCCGTGTGAAGTAGAGGAAAATTTCGGAGATCCAGCTAGCAGTTATTCATTCCACTCTGATAGCGCACTGTGTCCACCAGAACTAACGATCATTACTTTGTTTGAAACGAGTATCCGTGAGATCTGAATCATACTCTCTGTCGGACGAAATATTCCGTAAAGTATCAAGAAGTTCGACTGACTACGCGGAAACCCATCCGTCGGCAGCTGAAAACGCAGAAGTGCCACAAGGGATAGCACCACATTTCTGCGCTACTAGCTGAGTATGTGCCAAACATGCCTCATTATCATCCGGAATGTGGGATCCTGGGTCACAGGTAATATAGCTGAGGTAAGCGTAGAGTGAACTTGACTGTGTTAATTTAGATAAATGAAACTGAGTATGATGAAAAAGTGGTATTTTGTGGAAGCTTACGGTGACCTTGGCACATACAGCCGTCGGACCGGAATTTTGCCAGATGCTTCAAGTTAACCCAAACGGTTAGAAGCGCCCACGTTACCGTTAGCAGAGAGATAAGTGATCAAACTGCGCTCATGGCTTGCCTGTCTAAGGTCGTCTTCAAATGGCGCATTACTATCTAAAAAGCTGGAAAGCAGTAAGATCCAGAAGCGGCAAAATCATTCATTCTTTTTACACACGACGACTACCGTGAAATTGCGATATTCCAAGCCACACACGAAACCTGAATACCTAGGGGCCCAGGTTTTCAGTGAGTGTTGTACTTTACACATGTCTTGCAATGCAAAGAAGAATGCTAGTTTAGTGATAAGATTCCGAGTTGATTACTTTCAGACGACAGTCTGTGGAAGCACATGACGAAATAACAGACATATAGTGTTTGTAATGAGTATCTCTCGATGACCTCACTGTAACTTGAATTCTGCTAAAGCGAAAATTATCATCGACCGGAATCTAGTCAAGCAACGTCGTATCTACCTGTTTGTCTCGTCATCCCTATTTTTAGTTTTGTGTCACACCAATAGGTACCACGGTTCGAGCTATCATTAGTCATGAGAGTGATCCACGCGGTAGTATAAATGTTAAGGAAAAAAATGAAGCTTTAAACCAAAACAAAAAAAGTGGAGCATCAGGGAAAAACATCAAAGACTTTGCGGGTGTAGGCTCGCCACTGACTGCGACACAATGCCACGTCAGTACTCTCAGTCACATGTACCAATGGTCGCAAACTTCTCAACAGGGTAAACGGTAGCCATCACCCTTGCTCCACAGCGCGATCAAAACTCTCATAGTCCATGACCACGCCTTTCAGTTTCTCCAGACAATCGAAAACTACATTAAACGCCTGACGGTACAAACTTTCAGTTGAAGTACGGAGTATTCGACCCACTCAGCGAAGACTGCGCATTTTCAATACCCGGTAGCAAACTCGTACACTTGCGAAGCACGCGCTGACGTACTGTCATGGTGATCACGCTGTCAGCCAATTTGATACGGGCTAACTGTCGGAGATAATGATGGTCAAATACCGAGAGTTTAGATACATGTACCGCAGAAATGAAACGTGTCTTTCATTTACAGAGCAAAATGGAACACGCGGCACACGTTGTAAACCCTGTCTTTAACTGTTGGACGAAAATTCTTGCGATGATATGGATGACTTGTATTGGCGAACGTGCTATATGCTCCCGCCGTTCTCGTGAACGCTTCCTCAACAATATCACAAACTATTATGAAGACAAGTGAAGTGATCAATATTTTCGAGCGGTCTGCCTGTAATAACAAGAACATATTCAATGTCAACCCAATCTTTTAATAATATTTTACACTGTGAATGTGCAAAATGCATGTCACAGAAACTAGTCATAACAGTTAGTTAGTTAAGCATGGTCTGCACGCTTTCTCTGCAGAAGAACTAAGCAAAACAATATCGTTCACATATTAAGTATCAGTTGGTTTGTTATCTAATATAGGGTTCCAGTCAGAACTTTTCGAAACCACCGAGTTCTCTTTCCAGAATATCTTCTAACAGATGGCGGGAAAAGAAACATGGGATTGGACCTTCGTTGGAGTGCAGAATGCGCGAGCTGGCTGCCCACCACTGTGCGTTCTGCAATTAAAGTAGGCATTCAACGACTTAACTAATTTGGCATACTTCACTGGGGGTGTTGTGTGATACAGACTGCTCTAGAGGGCGTGTCAGAAATCGTAACCGACTCGACCAGTGTTTTTAGCCGCAATGTTTCTAAGCCCACTGTGGATCAGTCGACAGAAGTAAGTGAGGCAGCGCATTGTTCTGTTCATGACCTCTTGTTTCACCGTGGCAGCAGCTGTCACTACATAGTGTCTCAATCTATTGGGGTCACTGTATGCTCACTCTGTGAGCAGGGTGAGAGTTTGTGGACAACTATCTCGGACGTTCAGTTCTTCTAGTGGTTTTCGTCTGGGGTGTCCGATTTCCCCCTTTCTGTTCAATTTTGTCATGGACAACATTCTGAGGGGTGCGCTTCGGGAATCCAGTGGACTTGCTGTTGGGCTTCTTCCTGGCGCTAGACTGACCGATCTGGAGTACGTGGACGACATTATCTTACTTAGCCCCTTTGCCGTAGAAATGCAGACCATAATGAACACGGTGAGCGACCGGGCTGGTTTGTATGGAATGCGCTTCGCACCTTCAAAGTGCAAAAAGTGTTGCTTCAAGACTGGGGCACTTCAACTCCTACTTTCTTTATTGCAGGTAATCCACTTGAGACTATGGACAGATTCACATATTTGGGTAGCACTATCTCGTCATTCTGTAATATTACCAATGAGATATCAGCGAGGATAGCAAGGGCACGCGTTATCTTTGCCAAACTGCGTCATCTCTGGCGCCGAAAAGACGTCCGGTTATCGCTGAAAGGAAGGGTATATAATGCGTGTGTACGTTATGTTTCGTTCTATGGTTCGGAAACGTAGCCTATTCGCAACAAAGCTGTTAACTGACTTGCTGTGTTTGACGGTCGTCGTCTCCGCTTATTAGCCCATATTAAGTAGACTGATCATGTGAGCAATGTGACCGTTCGCCTGCGCGTATTGCGGAACGCTCCGGATGCGCGATCAATTGGTCAGCTAATCAGGCTGCATAGCCTGCGACGGTCGGTTCACGTACTTCGCAGATTAGTTGATCATTTGCCTTACCGGGCATTGTATACTGAGACCACCAAAAGTTAGATGAAACCACATGGTGGTCAAGCGACAACGTAGTTACGAATTATGAAGACCCTGACTGCTCCACTGTGCAAAGTGGGTAGGTGTCGCCTGCCTGGATGAGGTTCTCGTGAGCACTCAAACCGCTGGTTAGAGACGTTATTCGAGGTGGCGGGGGTGTCGTAGTCCATGGTGTACCTGCATCCATACCATTTCTAGTTCTTCCGCTCAGTCTTTTATGAATAATTTCCAACCTTCATGGTAACGTTTTCTTCTAGGATATTCCGCCTCACTGTTGGAGTGAGCGACTGTCCGAGCTACTGTACTTTTTGGTCGGACTCATGGCTGCTGTGATTGCAGTGTAGAGTGAAACGAGGTTCACGTGTAAGTCAACCTCAATATTTGGTGAAAGCGTTACGCAAATTACTACCACATTCTCACTGATCTGACTATCAGGTAAGTTTCACATCCTGAGAATCCCGTTTTCAACGGTGACAAGAGAAGTCGTTTTAATGTTGATAAACGAGCTCGAGAAATGTGAAAAAGAAAAGCCCAGAGCTGTATCTTTTCAAGCCCGGTTATAATGGAAATAGTAACCAGTACGCAAGCCTAGGTGTTCTTGTCGGCAGTCCTAAGTTAGGGACACATTTTCTTTAGTGTCCCTCCAAGCTGATGATATCGACAGTGTGGAAATAATCTCTAACGATTCATCGTGAGTAGGTCGGCATTCTCAGAAAACCTTGAAAAAGTAACTATTAAGAAACGTCACACATTTTATATTTTAAATTCACACCACGCAAAACTGAGTTATCATATTCAAATATTCTTTTGGACCCGTTGATGAGTAAAATTGAGGTTTTGAGTGATCTCGATAGAGAAGACAACAGTCAGTCCGCTGCTTGTAAAAGTTATTCCTGTAATCAAGAGAGTCGAGTTATAATTCCAGGTCCGGAATCCTCTTACGGTGTTTCATTTTGAGGTTTGTTTGGGTGTTAAGACTCCCAGTTACACTCTGTGTAGTTTTGCCGGTCCAACTTGTTACTACTAGGCTAAATCGTTATCACACAAAGAATGTCTTATTCTCTCCAGGTGTGGAATGTTTCCTTCGAAGTGTAACCCCCTAATTTTCCGATCCTGATTGTTAACAATGACATTTTCCGTCAGATATTCATTTGACAAACATTGCAGTTCAGAAGACCGCTCCAGACTATGATGCTGAAAAGGGATGCAAATGGTCTGTCTGCAAACTGAGGCGATTTCTACAGGCTCAGTATGGCTACCATAGAGTGAGTCCACTTCATGAAACGTGTATTAACCTGAGTCTCATATCCCTAAATATATCAAAATCGAGTGTTTCCACGTCTTGATGTCCGGTCACCATAACACGTAAGAATCCCACATTCTCCCTTCCAACGTATCAAGGTTACAAAATACATAGAACTGGCCTATGAAATGAATTGTAGTAGAAAGACTGAGTATTTTTACGAATGACTGGAATTCCACGTGTGAATATAGTATCTCTGTCCGGAACAACGTTAATCGTTGACTTAAAAATGACTACTGGCTGACATTGTAATGTTTCGTTTCCAAGTAAGTGTCTGAATTAATTATCTACCATGGATATGCCAACAATTGCAGTTAGGCACTATTCTAGATGAGACCCAATTAGGAAAAATTAGG
>JTDE01001088.1:42388-95267 GCA_014338405.1 Paragonimus skrjabini miyazakii
GAACAGGCCACGTTTCCGAACCATACAGCAAAATGGAACGCACACAGGCATTATATACCTGTCCTTTCAATGACAACCGGACGTCTGTTCGACGCTACAGCTGACGCAGTTTGGCAAAGGCAGCTCGTGCCTATGCAATCCTCGCTGATATCTCATCAGCAATATTACAGGCTGACGAGATAGTGCCATCCAAATATGTGAAACTGTCCACAGTCTCAAGCGGATTACCTGCAATGAAGAAAATAGGGGTGGAAATGCCCCAGTCTTGAAGCAACCATAAAGCAAAATGGAACGTACACAGGCATTATATACCCTTCCTTTCAGCGACAACCAGACGTCTTTTCGACGTCAGCCAATTTTTGTTTTCCTCAGACGTTGGCGAATGTTGCTGGAGTTGATCGTAAATATTTTCGAATTGGGCATATAACCCAAGTTATTCAATCTTCTTTGGTGATATGGCAAACTTCAATCCTAAAGAGAGTGCTCCCATTTGAGTCCGTGTTAGCGCTTCTGATGACAGAATGAAAACATATTTATCCAACTCTTCAGGAAATGAAGTCGTATTTGAGACTGGACAAAAGGAATCTTCGAGCGATTCTGCCACGTTCGCTTTCGTACGTTGTAGAACGGTACTGCAAAAATTCATATATTTGATTCGGCAAACAATCGGTAGATCATTCACAAGAGGCCACAACTTTTCGTGAATCTCCTCGAGTGACTCCAGCTTTTGTTGACAAAGTTCAATGTGGGATTTAGTCATTCGTTTGAGGTTGGAAATATCAATTTAGTATGCAAGATTTCAGCTACTTTTGTATTAAAAGTAGTATGACAGTACAGTTAATCACAAGAAGAATTCTATGCTGATGTTGACGCAGCCGGATATCACTCATTGGTGATATGGTTCATTTGCTGCGTTGTTACTGACGACTGACCGTTCCTCAAAAT
The DNA here is from genome assembly GCA_014338405.1 of Paragonimus skrjabini miyazakii. Lineage (NCBI taxonomy): Eukaryota > Metazoa > Platyhelminthes > Trematoda > Plagiorchiida > Troglotrematidae > Paragonimus > Paragonimus skrjabini miyazakii. The sequence continues at coordinate 43,334 of JTDE01001088.1, forward strand.
TGATAGATATAATAAAACAGTTTCAATCTAAACAGCGTCTGATGGACCGGCTGCATACGGTGAGATGTCACACTTTTCTCACGTTTTCTGTTCCGATTAAGAGAACCGTTTGACACAAATTGTTTATCTAATAGGTGTCTTTCATCTTAATTTCTCTCCGATTCTCCAATTGAATTATTAGGGATAATGAAGATGTTTTTAGACTTCGAAATTTTTATGGATTTTCCCTCCAAATTTTTTTTATTGAAACTCATGGCCAAACATGGTTCAGTTTCGAAAATTGTCACCTGCAGCTTGAAGGTAAATACCTTTGCAAGATGATGTAAAACAGCTGATAACAATCGGTTATTTATCGATGCACGACAAATATGAGTTTCACTGTGGATTTTAAGAAACATGTGAATTGGCATAGGAGAAGTGGAAATACGTTTGCTTTAAAATATGCATCATTTATATACTGACAAAACTCAACATGTTCACAGTGCCGGTTTTTGGTCATTGGCGCTCAACAGGTTTGATTATCCGTTGCAACCTGACCACACATCCTGCAATAAGATTGCTAGGAGATGAAGTCTGACTGCGGTGATCTGTTTACAAATTATGTCTGTTTTACTCCTCAGACTCAGTGAAGTCACAGAAAAATGTAGGTTGTAATCAGCATATGAATAGAATGCACGGATCTGATAAGTTTCTGAAGCGTCTATGAGTTCGAGTCAGACTGAATCTCTGTACCTTTTCCTTGCTTTTTAGACAGCTTGCACTGTTTGACAAGCATCGATAAATCTTAGAAGCATGGTATACGAGTAATAACTGAATTATTAACTCTCAGATGTTAAAAACTCTTACTGATGCAAAATAATTGAGTTCAAAGTGGTTTACCATTAAAATAGCCGAAGCGTAACGAATTTAGTTTTTCATAGTTAGTATCGTGGAATTTAAATGTCCGACTTGAATCACTCTTCAGAGCAGAAACTGTGGGTTCCCATTGAATGGATGGATTCCCAAACGATTTGTTTGTTTAGATGTAGCAGTTGATCTTTTAGTTGTCTATGGGAATCATCATGTGCAAGCCTTTTATTATCGCATAAATTTGGTGCAACCGGTAAATGCTTGTTTCTGGCGCCATAAAAATGACAACATACCTGTTTAATTGTGGCAAAATTGTTCTTAAATGTGTGCGCCTGTCGTAAGTCCATATGTTGCTGTTTTTGAACCAGGCTACAACTTCAGCTTGATCGATGTGGTATGGTAATTTTTCAAGGTGAGAAATTGATTTAAGTAAGCAAGACTTTGTAGCTCAGTTAATAGTTTTTATCAGTTGAAAAAATCTTTTATTACGATTTACGAGTTGTCTGTCGACATGCGACGCACAGTGCACTCGGTATGTATAGTTAAGCGATCAGGTTTCATTTGCAACAACTGGCGTTATCCGATAATTATCTTAATTTATAGGTACATGTTAAAAAGTTATTGAAACAACAATTTGGATTTGCAGTGTTCGTCGGGGTATTCCAAACAACTTGAATATAGACGTTTTTGGACAACGTAGCAGTAAATTTAATTGATTAGCAATTATAACAATTTTCCAATATTAACTAACATGCTGATTAATCAGTTATTGGTCTGTATTTGAACGAAAATCAATATAGCTCTAAAAACGGTTAAAAACTGTATATGAGTATTAGATGCTCATAAGGCAAGATCCTCAAAAACGTTCTAGAAATGTTTTTTCAATGATTTTGAACATAATGGATATAAATGGCATTACAACAGGAACATATTTTCTGTTAGCAAATCAAGTTACAGACCATACTAACTAAGACTCTGTTTTGATTGTAAAAATTATATTTCTGATTCAACAGCTTTTATCTAACTGTTTCCATTTGAATACACTTGACCTCAGCCAAAAAATAGACCCCTAATTTCTCACTGTGATTTATTATTTGTTTAGTGACGATTTATTTAATGCAGAGAAGGGCTGAAACTGTTGATATCTACAATCATGAAACACCTTGATTGAGATAGCCGTTCCTAAGAAAATCGGCTGTTTGGGTCTTTTGAAGTTAAATCCGTTTTCACATTCCTCAGTCTGTCCCAAAAATAAGTTCGTTCATACAAACGACATAAAAGCCCATCTCAAAAAGGTTATTGATAGCGGCAAACTTATGTAGTTAGTGATACCTAATCAGACCTCTACTGGGAATGCTAATCAATAGTTGGGTGTTGAACAGATCGTTTGGATAAGTGATATGAAGTCTCGCAAACCACAATATCATAATGTAAGTTTTGAGAAGTACGGGCATCTGTTTTTTGTTGAATACTCGGTGCATTATTGGTCAATTTATGTCACATTTTTGTTAGCTTTTTGAACAGTGGTTAAAATACTCAAACAATAGGTAAGGACATTTAGTTTTCTCGTTTAAGCACTACGTTGTTCTATATTCTCCTTACCCAAATATTGCAAAAGCTGATATGGTTGTTCAATTGGGAGTTTACTGGTTACACTCTGAGATTTAAACTTTTGGCCCCAAGAAATTATTGAAGAAACATGATCGATGTTACAAGCAAAATCAAACTAACAAAGTATGTTGATTGTGTATTTGAAGCAACTATCTACTACTGACACAAGCTTTGCTGATAAAACAAAATATTAGGGAGCTTTACGACGAACGGGAAATAAAAAATATGATTTTCGTTACTCTTGGGCAGCGGAGTGGATTTATTGACTACAAGGAGATTTAGAAGAAAAGACTGTAGACATCGACAGGATTCTTACCGACAACAAGCATAGCCTTAATCTAGTGTGGTTATTTTCTTCAACTTAATCGTAAACCGACTTGAGTCAATCTACGTCATTGTGATCACAAACAACTGCCTTATTTCAACCGACTGTGCAGGCTACCAATTCATATTGATTCGTCGTGCTAATAGCAAACTTTCATTGGCTCGAGTTTGCTGCAAACAACATTAAACGGATATGATATTTTAGAAAGGGTGAGCAAAATAGGCGACTAATTTTCACAGGCATAATATCGTTGAGAGCGAACTGCAAAGGAATGTATCAACCAAAGTGAACTCTATCAGAAATTTCAGGTTAAACACAGGCAGTTCAGTCTTCACGGACTGGACACGTTACAGGTTGGAAGCACATTTACCGAGTACGTGGTTTAAACGAACAACGAGCAGGTAGAAGTGGTGTTCACACATTTGACGCTGTTCACCGAGATCAAGTACCCACGGAACTATAACTCAAACATTTTTGAGTTCATGGTATATGCTTGCTAGTTTGCAGATCAACCATAGGTGATGGATCTATTGCAGTTTGAGACAGGGGACTGACAAACCTGAGAGAGTGAAACTGTCAAATTTGTGCAATATTTGGAGATTTTTGTCATCCCACAGAATGTCATGTGATGTTTAGGTGTTGTCGGGCTGCGCAACGCTTGATGAAACCAGTCGAATACGCCTGCTGTTTTCGATCAGTGATTTCACCATTGGCTGTCTTTAGTATCTTGTGATATATAGAATGAGATACGGATAGGATAAGAAACGTGAGGGCGCACGGTTTATCTAATCTATTCGGAGAAGAAGTAAATTGTGTTCTGGGTGCGTTGTCAGTTCCAATATCAACGGACCAACTGCCTGTTGTACGATTTTGTGCAGATCTACCAGATTTTCTCAAAGGAAGGCAAAAAAGACTTCTTTTTCAGGGCAGTTAAAGTTCATTTTGTAAGCTATAATGAATTATTAGATATGAGTTAAAAATGATTGTCATACATTTGTTAGGCCATTTGGAATGATGACGTTCACTCGTGTCGATAATAAGCTATGAGATTTTTCACCCACTCAATAATGTTTCTGTTCATATGGGTACTGCCACCTAGCTTTCGAGTGATGACAGACGAATGGACTGCATTATCAAACCGAGGGTGTTTACAATTCGACTTATTGTAGTCAACGTTCACTTTTAATAATACCACGAAGACTGAGTTTGCAAGCTTGTAAGGAAGGAGTTCTTGCAATACGTCGCAGTAATAGAGGAACACTGCCGGTTAAGGAGCGTTAAAACTGTGACGTCCTTGAGATTCGTGAAACTACGCAATGAAAATTAGCGTGCAGGCTATAACCTAGACATACAGATTTATACTTCGTAAAATGGCAGCTAGAGGTATTGGCGTAAGGAAAAATTGTGCGCACTTTGGTGCCGCAGTTTTTAGGGACTATATTATTTAAGGTAATAAAAATCTATTCTACAAAATATCTGCACAAACAATCACTCTCAAATTGTCATAGAGATGAACAGAGAAAGACAAAAAATGAGCAAAGACAGTCTGATTGACTAACATGATCAGCAACAGAATAATCTAATTTCGGCAAAATTATGTTTTATAGCACAGCCTAATGTGGATCCGAAAAGGTTGTAGTAAATCTTTTACTACTTAGTGTGTGCATTTTTGATATTTCAAATATATATAGCATTATGTTGACATAAATCGATATTTCAGAGCAGTAATCTCTGACGAGAAGTCCAAACGTTAGGGGTTTGTCGATTGGGTTGGATTAGAAAGTGTGTATAGAAAGCTTTATCATGAATCGGACATTTGTCTCTTCTGGCTAGGGGTTGCAATACAACATTTGTAGGATAAACAGAACTCACGGTCACATTTTCAAAGCCTGGCGTAACCATGACACCACAACAAACTTGTAGTGTTACAGATCGGCAGTTACAATAAGTATAAGACACAGAGAAGAGAACAAAGTCTAACAAGCAAGTAATCCGGTGATGTATCATGGCCATCTTGCAACTGACTGGAAGCCAGTAGGATTTAGTAAATATGTGTACCTATTACTTCATTTAAATTTACCAACTCAAAGTGCCAAAATCGTCTCACCACATACAAAACACTACGAACGAACATGAACTAAAAAGTTGGAACGGAATACCAAAGGATGGTTGTGTAACAATATCGAAAGGAAGTTACGTGACACATTTCTCTGTGAACTCTGGCAGAAATAATACATCCTGGTGGGGCACATAACTAAGACACAGTCATTTTCAATCCAATTTCAACCATATATTATGAAAGCTGTTTTAAATGGAGCCTGTAACATTTTTGCTGTTTTACGCCCGAAAATCCGTTGAGGCATATCAGAGGAAGTTGGCCTTTTAGTTATGTGTTAGATTTACTGATCCAATCTAAATGTTTTACGGACATGTTTGAGAGAATTTTCCGACACTTACACGGTCTAATAAAATTTATAATTAGTTTCGAAATCACAAGCCACATATTGATAATAATACAAACACACTTCTCTAAAGTTTTGTAAACGAGTATAAATATTGGTGAATACCCTTGAGTTGGACAGGGCAGCAAAAGTTAAACACATTTTCGTCAATATGGATGTTTTCTATTTGATCATTGTGTGACCGAAACCACAGATGTTACAACCTATTGAACGTAAGTATAAAATAAATGCAGTTTGCTGATTCTTCTCTGTCGGTCATGGAGGATTAAGGCAAATTTCTGAAAGCAAGTTTGTATTCATACACCATGTTTGACGAGTGACTTTCGTTGTACGCCACAAAAAGTTCGGAAACATCACGAATCTTCCGGAAAACTGAAATATGCGTAAATTTTTCATTCGATCATGTCAGTTGCGGTGGGAATGGTCATTCAAATTAATGTTTTTATGAAAGTGACCTTTTGACTTGGTATTGGCCCGCATTGTTTATCTTCTTTAAACCCTCAATAAATGACAGTTGATGCTAGAAAAGTAAACCATAAACGATTTGCTTACGGTTCATTGATCAAGAAGGTCGCTTGTCAAAAAGTATTCATAATCACTGTTGCTGGAAATTTTTACATACAGAGGGATTTTGTCGTTGATCTACATACAGAATCGATACATTACTCACAGATCCTTGTTAGTAATTCACATCAGTTATGCTCATTTTTGTCTGGACCGGGTGTGTAACTTCAGCCCTTGTGTGTGTGATGTTATTATGACAAAACTACCTAATTAATCTCATGTCTACAATGAACAAGCCACCATATCTCATCTTTTGATCCCAAATGTACAAGAGTATCACTCTGGTTGTTTGGCATATTAGAGGAGAGTCAGAGTTACTGTTACACATAAGTTTCATCGTAGATTCTGTTTGCAACAAAGATTTAGTCTTGCTCTACAATGGCACCTATAACACATGTCGAACCTCACCCAAGGAAAATGTGTTTTTTACTGATCAGGGTTTTGGCTTTAACAATTCCGTTTTGGTAACAGGTGGCATAACTAACTGGTCAATTACTTTTGTGATCCTCTCCAAATTACCGTTTACAATCATGATTTGCAGTTACAAGATGACATTACAGCCTTGCGATGTTTATGAAAATTGCAAGTAAGGGCGACCAAATAATGTCTCACGTCCAAGTATAAACTCTCGTAGTCAAACTTGATACCATATAGCAAATAAAAGAAGTTTCCTCATTTGCCAGGAAAACCGGTCCATTGTCATTATACCAGCTGCAACTTTCTGAAAAATAAACCAATTTATGTGGAACTACAGTTGCTGTTAAGACCACTGCTAGTTTGTTTTTGAAGCAAACGGTGAGTTCCGCCTTTTTACAACTTAGAGCTGCCTCCCTGTTCAAAACCAACTTTTTGGCATCTTAAGCAACCATTCATAAACATGTCCATATAGTCTGTTTTTCTTGAATACGTCTACCATGCAACTCATCTCCATTACGCTCATACACTTCAAAGGCTCTTAACAATTCCATGAGTTCATAACGTTTGCAACTACCCCTAACCAACAAAATATAAGTCCATATAGCAGACGTCGTGACTTAAGTAGACGAAAGAAGGAATACGGACAAAACAGATAGTGAAAGGTAATCAAAAATGACAAAACAGGATGTCAGGCCCAATTAATGAGTACGTTGACATCAAACCACTATGGTAATCCTTCGTGTTGCTTTTCTTGCTAGAATAAATTCGGTACACAGAACCGAAATATTTTGGGGGTTGAAGGCATTTTGTGTTTCTGAACAGGTTCCATGCGATTAAACTTTTCTTGTCATGTCAGTGGTAAGCTTGAACAAAAAAAACTTTTCAAATCAGAATAACACGTATGTAAATAGCCTCCCGAAAGAAATTAGTTATTTGAAAAGCGTCATATGAAGTACATTCCTTGAATTGTTTGTCATCCGTCACTAACTTTTTGTGAAATCAAAAGTCCGGCATTTTTCTAGTTGAAAAATGTTATCTGGGCTCTCCGCAGCAAACAACAACCAAAAGCGCATCGCTAATTAAGGCTGACTAGTGACAGTCTAATTTAATTGTACCCTGTTGGCCATCCATTACAACGATCTATTAAATTGTACAACTATTCAAAGTATATTTAACACTTACTTGGCATAATAACTGTTATTCCATCAAAAGTGACATTTAGGCGAGGGAGGGTATAATTTTTAACGCTCTTTGCTATTCGTGATTAGACCAAACATAATTAACTCCTGGACCAATGCTTACTATTCTCTGTAGACGTCAAGATTTCTCCACTGAATACAACATACTTGAAGCGACTAGGAAATATGAGGAATTTCGAAAATGAATCCGGAAACTACTAGTAACGTGTTGTGTGCAAGAATAAACCCATACAAACGCTGGTCACACATGCGAATTAAGTATAAAATATTCACACACAAAATAAAAGGCAATGACAGAGTATAAGGATGTAACCAAATATGAATCCACCGGATAACAGACGGATATCCGGAATAAGTTACTGCGTCTGTATGATATCGTCTAGGCAGGCAAGTTGGACACTTTCGCGGGGAAAATGAGATGTAAAACCTAATTTCTGAGAGCCTCCTAAAAGATGACTAAAAGCGGTCCAGCACTAGCGCCGTGAAGCTGTGAAGCCACTTAGAATACATCGTGACTAACCGTCATTTTTAAAGATAGTGGTTTCTGACGGAGTGGTTTGCGACCGAAATAAAGTGTGCAATCCCTGGTGACACGTCTTCAAAGTCGATCACTCATTTTGTTGGTTGCTGACAGACCAAATGGGTCAAGTATTTTTCTGAAGACCACTTGTAGTCATATATGATTTTGCAAATCAAGAAACATGTTACCAAAACCATGCATAGACTGGGAACATACTTTTTACACGAGAAAAAACCTAAGGTGAACAGAGACCATGATGATCTACTAAGAGTTCGCAATCATGTCACCAACCTACCGAAAACGACGTTGTCATGACCCATGGCTAAGTATTCAGAAGCATTAATTCATATCACCAAGAGGTTTCCAATTTGACGCATTATCCGGTTAATTCTAAGTGCCGAGTCCATACGTACAATATGCAAAACCAAACAAACTCGACAGCGTCGAATTAATCGGACGGTGCGCACCAACTTGCTTAGTATTATTTACTGCCTCACATATTGATCTCCGAAAAAAACACGTTTATTCTTTGCAAGGAATGCGCAATCCAAAATTTTCTCGAAATAATGATATTGTACAATTGTCTAAACGTTTTCAAATTACACACTCAACCGCTTAAGTATCATCCTATTAACCATAAACTTATTGGTCTTTAAGGTCATAATTCTTTTTAACATCCTTTCCGCTAGGAATGAACTGCGTGACAATTCCCAAAAAAATGCTCCTTCCCAATTTATTCGAGAAGGTCCTTTCGAACTATAAAAAAAACTTCTCCACTGACCAGCCGCTGTAACGCATCTTCATTACCACTGTTCACACGAGTGTAGTGAAGTTTTATTTTCCAGTCTCAGTGAGGCGAATTATCAAGAACATTTTACCAAGTATTCACTATTTTGGGTCAAAATAACATGCCATCCTAGAATACCACCGCCCCCCCCCAAGAATTTGGGCACTGCACTGCTCTTTCGGCTGACTTGGATGCTCCGTTCAAGCAGAGTTTTCCTGAAAACTGGCGGTCCAAAGTTTTCGCATTCAAGATCGGTAAACACGTGTAAACTCCATATTCACTTTCGAACATACACATACTCTCCTACTGACTATGACTAACTCCATTATTTTACGCTAGAATTGGGACCAGATATCTCGAAGAATTCATGATTTCCCTAAAACATTCGACCTGCGACAGAAGCAATTATCGCTTCCCTTTTAATAAGGCGATCATCATTATTTAGATTATTTTTGCCATTTGAAATGCCCAATATTGAATAAATGTTGATATGCACATTTTATAATGTCATTATTTCTTCTACAGTAGTTCCGGTTAGTCTACTCGAATTAATAGTTCAACTTTGCTCTGTGGTTCGGAAACGTGGCCTGTTCGCAAGGAATATATCAACAAGTTTGCGGTGTTTGACCATCGTTGTCTCCGCCAATTAGCCAACATTAAGTGGACTGATTGCGTGAGTAATGTGGCAGTTCGCCCACGCGTATTCCGGAACGCTCGGGATGCGCGACCAATTGGTCAACCAATCACGTTGCACAGCAAGCGATGGTTGGGTCACGTACTCCGTATGTCAGCTGATCGTTTACCGTACCGGGCATTATATACTGAGACCATCAACAGTTAATTAAAACCGCATGGTAATCAAGCAACAACGCGTTCACGAAATGTGAAGACCCTGACTGCTCCACTGCGCAAAGTGGGTAGGTGTCGCCTGCCTGGATGGGGTCCTCGTGATCACTCAAACCGCTGGTTAGAGACGCCATCCGAGATGGCGATGTGTCGCAGTCAATGGTGTGCCTGCATCCATATCATTTCTAGTTCTTCCGCTTAGTTTTGTTTTAATAATTTTCAACCTTCCTAGTAACGTTTTCTTCTAGGATATTCCATGTCATTGTTGGGGTGAGCGATGGCCCGAGCCACAGTACTTTTCGGTCAGGTTCATGCCTGCTATGTTGATGAATAGTTCAACTAAAGCAAAACCAGTTTCTCATTGTTCGTTAGAATAGTAGCAGGTGTAATTTGAATTTTTCATTCAGAATATGTGAAAAACAACCCGTTCGGTCTAACTTGATATTTTCAAACTGAAGGAATAAAGTGGCTCAGATTGGGCAAATATGATAAGTGTGAAAATGATTGCACTATTTTTGTAAATTAAAATATCCTCATATAAATTACTTCTATGTTTCCCAATGACACTCTGTTATTTCCGTTCACGCTCTTTACGGTTTCGATGTAAGCAAATAGTAATTACAAAATCAGATTAACCACTGAACATTTTCCCCGAAAAAACTATATGGCTATTCCCTTGGTTGGCAGATTCATTCCAGGTGACATGTCATCAAATTAACAGAGGTCATTTAAAACGATGAGTTGAAGTTTGGTTGAAACCACCTATATAAAAATCGGGGTTATTAGGCGTAAAAAACATAAGCTCTTATTTACTGAGTAAGTGTTCTACAAAATATTAATCTGACATGCGTTTTTCCTTTCTGTTTGGCATTTAGATACATCGGCATGGGACCGTAATACACGATGACTCAGAAACACTCACATGCTTGCCTCAGTGCAATCGATAGCTTAAACGATCAATACATCCTGACATCCTTACCATGTGCTAGACCTTTCAACAAAGTTTTCACCAGGATTACAGATGACCATTTGAATTGTTTCAATACTTGGAATTAGTAGCAACATCTTCATGGTACTGACTCCATGAACTAGGGCTTCATCTTACTCACACATGATATTCTACGGGTAATTTTGAGAAACGAAGAACCAGAGATGTTTCAGCGGATTAACGTAACATTTAACGTGTTGTACTAACTCTCATAAAACTATTCACTTCAAAGACTATAAGTACTACCCAGACTATTAGTAATCATCTAACGTTTGACCGTTGAACAATTACTAAAGGAAGCACCAGTTAGCTGGAGTTTAATTTTATCCCAACTGGTTTCTCCTCCTATTATTTACACAACGCCCGGTAGTTGCCATGTTGACCGGGAGATGACGCAAGTTTGGCTCAAAACTGTCTAGCACGACAAGCCAAAGCTGATCTATGCCTCAGCCCGTGAAAAACAGAGCAAAGTCAAATGGCCAAAAACTTTATTTTAAATTCCCCTTACTTTGATGTGTAATTATTTTTTCTCTACGGACAGTTCAAACAAAAGTTAACCTACTACTTTCTGATGATAATGGTAAGTTTGCGGTAAACAAATAACTGTTATCGGATCAAAGATGAGAAAACATACTATTAGAAGATGGGGGCCGTATATTTTTATTGTTATGCAGGATACCAACTGACCAGTTTATTGTGTAATCCAATCAAATCAAACAGGTTGATTCGCAAGATAGGGTATTTCAAGGGTAACCTACATTAAAAGCCGTTATAACCTACAGGGACCCTCACGTGATCAGCAAGAATTAAACAAATTAAGTGTGGTATACTATAAAACTAACACAATGCATTAGGAGCAGAGACATATCGCATCTATTTTTCCATTGTGATGTTATTAATTTTTCATAACGTAGTTGTTCTACCAGAAAATGTGCCTAAGACAGCATGTTAAATATATCCAGTCATTTTAACAGTTGTGGTTCAATAATCAATATTAGTAAACGAAAGTGACAAACAAGACGTTTATTTCTGTGTTCGAACAAAATCCTGGTTACAACTCAGTGAATGTGAGAACAACAACGTGGATGAGTAGGAAAGTAGGTCAAAGGAGATTGCATTATTTCTTGGCTACTTAAGAAACTACCTCTACGGAAGGCAACTGACTAACAACGTGGTTACGTCGAACATGACATTAAACGTGTAAGAACCCCGAAAGAAGTGCTGAGAAAACTGCTGATGCATTGCACTAGTAATGCTCGGTTTTTAAAAACAAAATTTACCGATAGTGAGATAGAGTGACAATAGGCTTGCCTCTGAGTCTTCTGTTGATGAACAATTTCATGGGTAAAATGAAGACTAACTAGTTGAGTGTAGTCATCACAGCTTACAGTTTATGGACGCCATGTAGTTCTTTTTGTATCATCAGTGTGCATTCCAACATGAACAATGTTATGTCGGGTTTTTTTCAACCCATAACAGTATTAAATTCCCTACTGAGTTAGATAACAATAGTCAAATGAATGTTCTTGATATTGCTATGATAGGAAAAGAAGGTTCAGTCTAACGAAAGTGTACAAAATAACAGGCCTGGTACAATCAGTACACTCGCTATAATTGTATCCCTCCGTTAAATCTAAAACGAACCCTATTGTCTGGTAGAAAAGAGGGTGTTGAAAATCGGTGCCGCGGACACCTAGCGACTTGGGCTAGACACTCTACAGGAAACGCTCGTACAGAATGGCAACCCCACATGTTCCATTCAGAAGGCGATGATTGCTATCGAGAGGAAACCTAAATCACCCTCTGTGAAGAAATATGTGTTCACTAGTTCCCCTCCACAAGACTCCTTATGGCCAAAATTATTCCAAGAACGGTTGAAACAACTTGCCTCGCAGCCTAAGTTTACGTCAGCGTTCATTAAACCTATTGCCCTGCTGTACAACTAGCTATCGAGTGTATTTTTGTTTGCTTGTATAGAACGTCACTTACTGGTTATACTAAGAGATGAATATCTCAAGCTACACGTAAACATCGTTCTGCGTGGTTGGACAGCAATCTGTTTGAAGTGGTTTCACATACAATGGTTGCTCAGATGACAGACTTTATTCATTCTAGAAGTAAGAAATACGCTTTTTAAAATGTCTGTCGAGTACCCTGATACCGATCCAAAATGATGATAGTGTTAATATCGGCTGTTTTCTAGACCGTCAGTATCCGATAACAAAACCCTGACTTCTGTGCTCACAAACAATTAGTGGAGACACGTAAACGTCCCCTGGACCACAGACACTCTGACTCACAGTTTGGAACAGCGATTGCATAGCTGCCAGCAAGCAAGCTGTCCATAATCTCTATTGGTCGTTTTTCTCACTCGTTCGATTAATGTCTTCCTATTTGCTTAGATGTGATTCAATTGGGGATCAAACATTTAAAAAACTCCTGTTCAATACTCTACTGTTCTCATCAATTCAATGGGTAGTTCTGAAGAAAATGTAAAATTAAGGAAACCGCTGTTTCACTAGATATAACAATATCACATCAGATCCTATTTGAATCGAGTATGTCATTTTCTTCCGTACAATGTGTAACTGGTAAACTAGCTGCATGAGATCTTCTAAGCACACTGTTTATCCAGAGCGGATTGCCATATACAATAAACGTGGTCTTCCCTCATATTGAAAGCATCAATTTAAAGTGCCTAACGCTACTACTGAGTTCTTCTTTCTTAATCAGTCAGAAGGTACCAAGTAGAGTAATATGAGCAACAAAATAACAAAATGAACTCTGTTTCTTCGTCCGGCTACGTGCAGTAAATAGAATCTAAACAGAAAGTTACCAGAGTGTCACTAGGTTAGCAGCTCATTGCTTGATTGCAACTAGTTGCCCAGCCACTGTTTAAAACTAGTGAATGTGATTGCTTGAAGGCCTAGGGAGATTTGGTATCCGCCTGAACTTCTGACTTCCGATATTGAGATAATAACTTGATACTGCCAGCCTAAAAAACTATTACCGCTAAAAAATTTACTATGTTTGATCAATTTGTAAATACATTGTGGATAACCGGAAAGAAAGCTGTCTTACAAACGGGTAGATTAAGAACGGTAGACTCAAAACAGATCCAGAAAACCTCGTAAGGCGTAAAACCGTTTCTGTCACACTGCTGCACAAGCTAGGATAAAGTTCATTGCTGTAGTATGACCAACAAATTGTGTTCTATATGATTAAAAGGATACTTATACATAAAGACCAGTGGCACATCATCGCAATTCTCCCTCTGGTCCTGATGTGCTGCATGGATAAGACGAAAGCTTACACATAATTTCTTTGCAGAGTAGACTGCTTTAACTGCCTTTCCAGTGGTCTCGTGTTCACCACATCCATTGTATCACCTTTGGAAAACATATCACAGTTATCGCAAATGAAGTAAGTTTGTGTTTGTTTATCTTCAGTTTTATCTGTATGAAACATATCCGACAACCGTTTTGTTTACATGCTTCTTGTGAGAGGTGTGTCGCTTTTGTCAAATGTCACCCGTAAAGTCTGTTCAGTCAGACCGTCCAAATTTTCGCTTCTGAATTAATGGTCCGAAACTGTTAGACTGAATACATTGCGCTTTCCAAATCCTTTTCCTGTAGGCCGTCTGCTGAATCTAACCGTGTTGTTTTCTTACCATGGTGACATAAAATCTGTGGTCGTTGTCTTCTGACTTGGACTATCGTTCGGCAAAACTGATGCAACCTAGATTGTCTGCCGAGTGCCAACAAGTCAACCGGAGACGATGATTTCATAGTTCAACTGTCACTGAATCAAGTAACATCAGGCTGCATATCCCTGACCTCTTGCCCGTAGATTACTCGCGAACTGCACACAATCGTAAATACAACTTAGAACATTGGTTATGTAACTTTGAGTAGCCAAGACGTCCGCGATTCCCGAGGCTTTTACTCACTTTTATCAATGTTTCTATATTTATTTTGTTCAGGCAGACCTGATGTTAAATAAGAAGGCTAGCATGACATGCTGATTTATTGCACTCAGTTAGTAGAAAGGTTGCTTGAACAAAACTGCTAGAAGACGAAAACTGGTAAATGCGAGCATTTCGTTCAGACCCATCAGTACACATAAGTATTGATGATTCATTAAGAAATTCACCACTTTTCACGTTCCAATTGCTCTGTTCAAACTTCTGAATGGAATCAAGTGTTTGCTGACATAAAAGTGGACTGATTTAGATGAAGGGCAAACACACTTGGGTGATAACCAATAGGTTTCATCCTTCAAATGGTTTGCATTCCATCAACATTTCATTGAATGATCGAGCTGAACTAACTTTGCACAATCCGGACAACTGACACCAATTTGTGAATATTCGGTCACTAATCAATCTCCACAAATTTCTTTCTGTGATCATACTTATCCCATCATGGATCCAAAGTGCGCTAAATGATCGGATGTGGTTGCGAAGATGTACTAGTTCGCGCAGTCGCACATGAAAGCACATATCTGGGTCAACATCAATCCAGATACACAGATCTGGCGTCAACCCCCATGTAACAATTGGCGCCGTCTGCCAAATGAACAAGCCATCCGTCACTTGCTGTTCACATCTTTGCACCCTCTTTCACACAGGCACTGACCACACTGAACACTAGCACACATAGGCACACCTGCGAAGGAGCTTTCACCCTCTCCCGGTATTGTGCTTACAACAGCCAATCCCTCCCTTGACACCAAATCGGTACCCATCGACAAAAAATAGCCCCATGTTGATTGGATCGGACAGGTAATCTGCAACGTTCCTACCATCAACCTTATTCCATCCATCCATCCCCTTCACACATAAGAACATTTCTACGGGATGTGTACACCTCACCGATAAACAAACACATGCTAGTTAGTCGTTGGATGAAAACAGTCACGTTGTTGAAAAGAACGCACCATATGCGCACTCTATCCACAATTCAACCAACGTTACACATCCTGTGATTAGCAATAGATCACCTTAACTTAGTAACACGTGTTTTTCGTTCATTTGTTGTATTCCGTCCACAATACTATATCACTGAGATGATTGTGTTCTGATATTTTGCCGAGAATGTCTATCCATTTATTTCACTCATCTAGTGTCTGATCAAGACCGATAAGGAATTCTGTGATGACGAAGAGAAACTATGGTGCAGATCGAACATTAACAACCGCAGTCCCGAAAGGAGCAATGAACAGTCATGAAAGCATACACAGAAGCGTTTCCTATTCCACCAGCTCGATAGCCTGTATTCAATTGCTGTTATACATTACGCTCATATCTTCAGTTTGTTTTGCCAGCAACAATCTCACAACTACCGTACCAAGTGAGGAATCTGGGATTAAAACAAAGCCTGAAAACCAGACAACTCTCATTCGAAAGTCAATCGGACGTTGGTTTAACTTACGATTTGCGTTTACAAAGTGTCCAACAGCTTATGATGAGGAACGTTGTAGCGATATCTTGCACAGTATGGGTAGAAATATGTACTGGAAACCAAATTACACAACAATGTTTGAACGGATTATATGTACGCTGCGAAGAATCCATTGCTTCCCGGATCCAATACCCTTCCAGGTAACTGATTATCATGTCATTACGATCATTAAATGAATAACTCGTACAGTAAGGAGAAATTGACTTAATAAAGTTTCTCCAGAAATAATTCTTACACCTATCTTTCACGTAGTAAAGCGCGCCAATTTTGACATTTCTTTAGTTTCTGTTGTACATCTGGCAATAAATTCAATCAAGTTTACAGGACTTTTGTAAGCACTATGTGTTCACTAACATTAATCAGATAATGATGCAAACTATAATAAGTATTTGGACAATTTGAAGTAACTCATGATATAGGTAAACGCGTTTTAACTAATATTCAATGGTTTTGTTGCCTGTGCATGTAAGTGTGCTAATTTACAGAAACATATATCCTCCTTTGTGGTTATGTTATCGACAAGCAGTTGTGAACTTTGGTCCGTGCAATAATGCTTATCCGAGAAAAATCGTCATCAATCTGCCAAGGAAATAATCGTCGTCTCAATTAAATATGAGTAATTTAATCTTTTAGAAGTGAATAACTATGATTTTAAAAAGATCACCTACAATACTCACGGGGGACCAGATCGAAGAGACAGAACTTAGTATGTCGATTGTTCTTTGCCATTTCGAATTTTGGTTTACTCGTGTTCAGTTGACCATTCAACTTAACGAATGCACGTCACAACAAAATCGCACAAATATCTAGTCAGCAACATAACCTTAGGATGGAAAGGGTGCATCTCAGCAACACGTGTAACTTTGGCATTACAAGCGTATTAGTTTAGTTGAAAATCTAATTAGAAATTTACCTCTGGACTATTTTTATTCTATGGCGCTTTGCGACCAATCTTTTCAATATACTGTAAGATACATTTAGTCGTGTTTTGTAATCAGATTTTCGAACAGATCGCAATCAAATAAGCTAAACTTTCAAGAAAATTGAAAGCACCTCCGTTTTCATTTAATGAAACAATTGATCAAGACACACGCGCAGGTGAGCTTTCCATGCTTTGATAGATATTACCGATGGTTATCCGCTTTTCATTCACATGGTAAGTTTACATATTCTATATGCCGTTACTACACAAACAAAAAGCTTCATACATGTCCTTCAGTAAAGTAGGTTTATGTTAACAACTTCTGCTTGTTAATCAATCCTCTGTAGGTTTAGAAATAGTTTTTAAATCAAGAGAATAGCACTTGAAGTGATTAAACAGAGCTAATAACAGTTCTTACCATTAATTAGTGTGTGAAAGCTGTGATGGTTTGCAAAGTACCTTGTGAACTGAAATGAGTTAAACTGTTTATGGCAATTTACTTAGAGTGAAATATACTACCTACCACCCTATTTATAATACTAGGTTCCGCTGAAGTCTGTAGCCAGTAAAGCCAGAAGTGTTAGACTGTGAGATGATTCGATCGATTTTGTGCTTCCTCAAAAGCTAGGAATTGTACCAAACAGTTAGGATTTTAAGTCGAACGTATTGAAATAAAAACAACTTCATTTGCAGTATCCAAGATCATGCGGTTACATAATCTCTACATGGTTAATATGAACGGTGCCGTTGGCTGTTTTTGCGGACCAAATTTTGAGCGGTCACAAATGATCATAAGCGCTTCGGCGACGTTTGGTAGAGACAACGAGTTAGTGAATCACACTATGATCCCCCTGCTCTATTACGATGACTGGTCTCTAATGAATACATGGCAGTCAATCGTGGCTCATGACAGCGCTGCCACAGTTTGCTTCCCGGTTGTGCCGTCGATCCAACCAACTACTTCAGGCTACATGCACCTTTTCTAGCGCCAGTAATTGCTCCAGGAACATATGGAACTTAATATTTATTGAACTGTATGCAATGTAGCTATTGGTAATTTCTTCAAGGTCGTTAGATAAAGGATTAATGCAAACATACAGAAGATTTAGAGCATTGTAGACATTCTTGAAGGCTGAACGGTTTAGTGCAGACTTCTTTTTCGAATAGCAGTTTCATATATTCTGTCTTCTTGATCACACCGTATATGTTTACTGCTCGATGCCACAGAGTCTGATTGGCTTGTTTGAGTGGGAGTCAGGCTATGGTACGTTGTGTAAACCTTAACATGTTAGAAGTGTAGCTTTTGAGGGCACAAGAAAACGGACTGTGGACCAGGAGCAGTTTGTGCCGCATGGGTAAAATCATTTCCAAGTGTACACACTGATCAGAACACTGGCTTTTTAGTAAATTGAACGCTGTACTGAGCCACTCGGCTGGCGGTTAAGGAACATAGGCTTATAAGAAAAACGCCCAAGTTACAACAGGATTCAAGTGTAGTATTTTAGAGACACTTGAACCATTGATGATACTGCCGCGAGGTCTGTGCTAATGCAAAATTGTTTGCGTCACACTTATACAGGATAACTTTTTCCTCAGGGATCACCACCAACCTTTGCACCAAACATTGGATTATATGACTTGCCTTCGAACTAATACTTGATAATATTGTATACTGTACCACAATATGTTGTACTGTAATACATTAAATTTTACTGACAACGTTGTAAGAAAAGGTATTTTAGGAAAGTTTTTGGCAGTGTTCGCACTGCGTTATTTGTTGTAATAACCTCAGCAGATAGAACGGTAGTAAAATATAACTGAATGTTAAATGAACTCATTTGCGTAACAGCGACCATGATAATAACAATTCGAAGATATTCGAAAAACCACGTGATGAGACGACTTTCTTCTTTAGTTCTTTTTCATGTTTCATAATACACTGGAATGCGTGGATTGACTGCATCTTCATATAGTCTACTGCGATAGTGTAATACATCTAAGTAGATATATAAAACAGCCATTCTTCAGTTTTGTTGCCTGACGAGTTTTGTTACGTCATGCTGCAGTGTTTGTGAACACAGCAACTTCGGTGAGAGAAAGCGCAATTCCACAAATACAGTGAAATATATACATCTATGAACCATATGATACACCAACCCTGCAATACGCATATGATGAGGTGAATTTCAGTCCATCTGGCAGCAAATCGTACAGTTTATTGTTTTTTAAACACATTCCCTACTAGCAAACACCTCAAAACAACACAGACATCTATGTTTGTGATAGGTATATGGTTGTGAACGAAAAACAGGAATAAACGTATTAACGACGCAATACGACAAGCAGGCAAATGTTTTGGATCGATGTAGAAACATCTGCTTTTGAATCAAAACAGAAAAATGTTGCATTGTCGTTTAGTAATTGTTATGCTGGATACGCATTTTTATTCTGTTTACGGCAGAGCTGTCTGCGAATCAAGATGGGCACAGTCAGCACCACGGATAAGAACAGTTTCGGACGAACAAATAACTATAACCGCACTAATATATTATTGACATCTCACTTTTTATGGCTAGGTCAGTGAGTGGGAAAACACTTTAGATACCACTAGTCGTTTACACATATTAAATGTAATAAGAACGGTTTGTTTCTGGGACCATGCGGAATAATTTTCTGGAACACTCTGTGTGCACCTGTAGTAAATCTCAAGTTCCTTGGAAAACCGTTGTTTATATAACAATTTTGGATAAAAGATGGATACAGTTGTAGGCATAACTTTTCATGTTTTCAGAATGAAATGGTAGTATAAATTAGATAACCTTTCGATTCTGTGTGAATTCTCTGGTGTGCAGTTGCAAACCTTCACGAAACGAAGTAGATTAACAAAATTAGATGATTAGTTTGCAGATTTCAAACTTTTAATTCTATTAACCAGAGGAACATGCCAGAAAATTGAAAACCGTTTCACCAATCACGGGTTTTATTAAAGAGAACAACTTGTGTATCCTATCCAAACTTCAACGGAGGACCGTTTATTGAATGGTTAATCGTTCAAAATTGATGTTGAGTCCAAATTAAAAGTATATCACACACGTTACAGTTCAGTTCTCATCAGGAAATACATTTTTAGAGGACCACGTTGTATTTTTTAAGCTTGTTCCGCGTATTGCTCCGTTTGCTTGACAAACTTATGTATATATACGTACACATTATATACTTATACTGGCCAACTATCCTAAAACCGCACAAAATCCAGTCAAACGAAAGAAACTATTTCGAGCAAACTGGTATGATAGGCGTGTACACCATTTCCGTGCACAGCTACATTATCGTCAACTTGCATTACTCCATTTTCTGTCAGTTCTTGTGCAACACTTAGTCAGCTAACTGATTTGCTTCAGTCTTCATATAAATAAATCTTACACAATGTTTGTAAGCGTGAAAGTCTTATTAAAATCTGTAACAACAATTGGTTGTAAATTTGATTTGATATAAATTTGTACTATTAAAGAGCTATTATGAAAAATGTCCAGGGATTCTGTTTGATGAATTTTCGTCATTTTCTGCAACTTATGAATTTCAAATTAATAGTTGTGTATCAACTTTTATACTCCAAGTTGTGACTAATGAATTAGCAACACCAAGAATTATATGTATTATTTGTGCTTCAGAAGTCAAGGCTATGATGTCACTTAAGTGTAATAGATAATGGACTGTTTATGCTTGACAGGCTCGAAGCGGTGTATGTCTAGTGATCTTTACTTTTTTGGTGATTAACCGAATGTTCTGATTGATCTCCATTAATTTTTTCACAGTTGTCCGATATTCCTTGTCAGTCAGCCTGCCTAATGGCCCAAGTACATTGTGGAACATTTTCACCCGAGCATGAACGATATCGACATCTGCCAGTGGCATCAACTTGCCCCCACACGAATCTTTACCGCGATACTCAATTATCCTGGAGAGAGAGTGTCGATATGCTCACGGATCCGTTCGGATTATCTACCACTGAGTATTCTAGTGCTCAGAGTAATGTTCACAGTGGCCGAATATCACCACTCATGCCTCGTGACTTGACAAACTATCGGTATAATTCGGTTGGAAGCGCATACGCGAGTCGAATCCAGCAAACAAAGCAGGCGTTTACGGTTAAGCGCTGGAAGACGCGGCATAGAGATGAACGTGATACTTTCAGTCAACCCCGAATCATGACGCAATTGGGTTATTCGAGGCCGACCTTTGAACTGACGCCCTCTGATTGTTACTTTCTACCTCCTGGTGGCTGTCATCCGTGGGTTCCCTACTTTAGACATCTGGATCATAATTACTTTCCTGGCAGAAGTGAAAACACTCGAAGTAAGGAAAGAAAGTTTTTAATCATAATTTTGCTAATTGAAACAAAACAATCTAGTAGCAGTAAATCCCCAAATTAAATTTTTTCCAGTCACCTACTTGAATTCCTAATAAAAATGGACTTCTTAAGATCATGATAAAATACAATTTACTATGTTCTATCAGCCGTTTACTTAAAAATAATGGTTTGTCTACTCCACGTGAAACGTATTTTAAGGAAATGTACAAAGAATTAAATGAAAGACAATCAGCAGAACAAACAAAAATAAAATAATGAATCCAGCATCCAAAATCAAGAAGTAAACCCAATTAAACTTTAACTACAGTTTCGGTCCACAACTAATTGTCTTTTCCATATATCATACGTTACTTAGCATAGGCATAGCACCAATCGGCCAAAATGTTACACAGTTCTATTAGGCAAAGTTTCAACTTGTTTTAGACGGTCGAAGATGTTTTCATTACAAGTCTAAATCCAAGGTTATGTATTTAAAACCAAGTAACTACAACAATGATGTTGTCCTCGTTTTGAATGAGTTCTATCTCATGATTTACTAATTTGGTTCTGCCATTCACTCTGACTATGATTCGTTCGACCTGGTAAGTAATTCAACCAACTCCGCTATTTAATAATTAACATTATAAGTAAGTAATACACAAGCTCCTATTTCTAACGCTCAGAAAAGTTTCATCATGATGGTCTCCATTCAGTGACTCTTAGGCTTAGTGATAACTGGACTGTGAATCGGTTGAAAGAAGATCTTCAACCAGAATTCAACAGTATGATAGTTTTTAACCTAGAACTTAAAGAGTAGTGATTAGGTGCCAATCGGTCAAAACGGTTTCATCTAGGTATTCGAATAATTTAAAACAGTTTTTTCTCCCAATAAACTTGAATAACAAGACGAAAAGTAACCCTTACGACTTTTTCTCGAGTAGTAGTTCACAATTTCTGAACATGTGAACGTGCAACTAATTCAAAACACTGAAGCGGTATCCGTGAGTAAAGCTTGTAGTCTAGGAAACTAGACAGACAGACATGAAAGTGAGGAATTTGTAAGTATCGAGGTAGCCGTGGCGTCAAGTTTACAGGTGTCTCATGTCTTGTTAAGGTGTCGCGATAACTCAACTCGCTGGTTAGAAATGGTACTCGATATGACAACTTACCCCAGTCAACTGAGCTTTTCTCAAAAACATACATCGGATCCTCATTAATCTGCAACATATCTTAATTCTTTATTGGTCAAACCCCGCCTTAATCGGCGAAGCTCTCGTAATAAGCTTTTCTCAGAAGGCACTGAACAAAAGCTTCCGGAAAGCATATTCCAAGCTATCCACGTGAACTTCTTGTACCTGAATTGTATTATTGTGCAATCTGACCTCCTGGTGATTAGGATAGCTAACGACTTAATTCAGTTTCTCTAGTTAGCTATAGTTTTAGGTGAACTTAATTCATATCCGAGACCAGCAGAATTGGTTCACTTGAGCCTTTATTTTGGTTAGGATTCAGTTAGTGAAGTTTAGAACATCGTTGGTTCCGACAAGTTTTTTACTACCTATCGATTCCCCTGTATTCACGAATGACCCCCCCTATAAGAAGACCCACTGGTTCTCTAATCTCAACCACGTCTGCATTTTTAAAAGGTGGCTATCAGTGTTATGTATACAACAGTGACGGTCACTTTAATCCAATGACTCACCTTGAAAAGAGAAAACTGCTATTCAAATTAAGCACATTTCCAAATGAACCTGCAGGTGCATGTATATAGGTTGATGGACGATACATAGTTTAATTACTAGTGCATCACATTATGCAAACAAGACCTAGAGTCAAGGTGTATGACGAATCCTTGTGAAATTTTCAGAGCAACCAAGAAACTGTGATTTTGGTTAGTAACTGTTACAAATCTTCTCATTGTTCACAAACTACTTGTGTCGTTGATACGTATAACCTGGTGGCAATTATTCAATTTTCTGTCATTTTAGTGTTTGATACCATTCATCATAACGCGAAATTAGTGACATTTTCACACGAGAAACATTGAAAAGTCTGTGTCTTTTCAGTATTTTATTTGGATCAGAATAATTTTGCACACATCTTATGAGCACTTTCAGATTGTATTACAGTCGGTTAGTTACAATCTGGCCGAAAAACCCTGAGTACAAACAGATAGAAGATGACAAGGCAGGTATAAGACAGAAGTCAGAAATGTTGCGCTTCGCGATATTATTTCGTTTTATCATGACTCAGTTACACTGATAGAAAAGCATAAAGCACATAGATACTGCAAAACAGACAGACGGTGAGACGCTACTTAAATTTTTTGAGGAATCCGATAAAAAAACCTAAACTGTCGATTGTTTGCACAACCATCTTGCGGATCACAGCCAACATAGTCATCTTTATCCAACTGTTGATCTTATTCTATGCATCAGTCACGCCAAGTAATGATCAAACCTTTGACCGTGGCAGGAACCAATTTCATAGAATAAAAACAGCCTTGCAATGCATTGCAAAGGTCTGTGCTCCAACTCAGCGACTGACAATGCTCAATTCTGTAAAAAAGATTGTTAGTACTGAACGTCTAGGAATACCTCACTACACACTGATGATTTTGAAAGGGAAAGAACCGCTGAAAGTGTCATGAGATTGAGGATAAACTCTATCTCAGACAGCTTGACGGTAATAAGCTGACTCATAATGAGCTGTGGACACCGGAAGGCAGACTTGTCACAAATAATCCTGAACCTTCTAGGAAGAATTTGTGGAAAGTTTCATTCTGAAGTGTTTTCCACTACGTTCACCTCCATAATCCGCTCACACCTGGAAACGAACATACCAGCCTGTCGTCCTCACCTTAAAAAGGATTCGACACTTGTTGAAAATGTCCAGAGACCGGCCATTAGAAGATTTATGGGACTCAGGAATACCCCCTACCCAGAAAGACTGCTAGAATTAAGTCAAGTCTGAATGAATTACGGATATTGCAGGGGAGACCTAATTCGTACCCAGAAGATGCCTCACATCCCCGCCCACTAAATAAGAATGGACGTTTAGAGAGTCATTCGCTGAAACTGGGTAATCGAAAAGTCTGCTTACTTTTTAAACAGGACTGCTCCATAGTTAAACTCTCTTTACATCGAAACACATTGTCCAACTCTGTGGTCATGGTTGAATCGATTGAGAATTTCAAAATATTACCCGACCGGCGTATATGTGAGTGACAAACGGCACTACAAACTCCCTAGCCGTTATTCTGGCTCAGTCTCACAGATTATCAGTTGCACGTGTCTGACTGAAATTTCTTCAGTGTGTTTCAATGCTTGATGCTGAAATGACTACAGTCAGCGGTTTCAGTGAATCCACCTTTAATTGAGTTCCATTTACTTTTTCTCCATACGGATAGACTGCCCAGCAATATTTCACCGACCAGCACAGAGATAGGAATGCACATGCAAAGATCCTTCTCCCTCCTGTAATGACCTACGAACCAGTGAATCTATAAATCTACAAAATTATCTAAATACTTCGTCCTTCACTAGTAAACAATCCATGAGTGATAACGATTTATCTAACAAAAGAGACATTACTTCAACCTCGAGCTTCGAATGGAAATGATACCGTGTAGACAATACTTTTCAGTTATAAACCATTGGATATGAACCTCATTCCTTTAATATTTTGGTCACAACTGACTTTGTTGAAGTGTTTAGATTAAGTTCTATCAAAGTTTACAGCACGGTCAAACAAAGACCCACCTCTCATGATCATCATTCTAACGCCCACCATACAAAACGAGATGTGCCTGTATGTATGTACATGTTTTTGTCTGTCTTTTGCTTGTACATCTGTTCGTCATTTGCATCTGTATGCTGCTTCTGTCTGCCATAGTTTTTTATACTACCACTTGCAAGCCTGATTTTGTTGGGTTCGGTTATTTTTCTTCACCTTTGACAAACAAATCTTCAGTTTTTAGAACCGTCCAATAGAGATAGGAACGAATCTATGCACTCATGAGGGTAGTATTTCTAAGGTAAACCGGAATCCAAGTAAAGTAAGCCAAATTCACTCTCAGAATGGATGACAGTTCAAAGAACAGTGGAACAGTATGACTGTAACATATGAATTACAGTTTTTAACTCGCTGAATGTAAAAGACTGTACACAAAAATATCGTTTCTTCAGATCAGTAGAATCCGCAACTCATAGTAATACATCTGTACTGTAAAGCCTTCTCAAAAAGTAATCTATGACTGATTCGGTTTGTCGGGCATGCTCACTTTAATAGCAACTAATGTAGTCCGTTTCTGTTCCTGACCATGACGAGCGTTCCTGGTTTATTCCACAGTAGAGGTAAATTGTCTTTAATTAAACCAAAAGCTACGAAACCCAGAGAAAATAATTGTATGAAATATTTAATCCTCTGAAAACCAACGAAACCACAGAATTCTCTCATGATGCAGCCCATTTTTACAGTCAGATAATTCACGTAACAGAGGGGAAGATCAAAATTCATTGACAGTATTGTTACTATAAGCGTTTTACAAGTATAATATCACGAACTTCTATTTCCACTTACTTTGAAATAACTTCAGGAATATGCGTATCAGTTGTAGGCTGAATAAAAACAAAAGTGTCAGCACCATGATTGAGCTACCGTAGACTATTTAGCTTACGAATTTGAAAAGATAGACGAACATGTGTTCTTGATCATTCTTTCTCAGTAAGGTATGTGAAAAGCGATAGAGAGAAGTCAATGAGGCCTATTACAGTGTATATAGGTTACTGAGTAATTAAATGATGATGAGTTGGTTTGTCACGTCTTCGTGTTGGAATAATCAAGCAAGTCAGTTTTAGACGAGGATCTTTTGCATAATATCGAATCAAGCAGCCGGGTCTCGATAGCCTAAACAGTGTAATATGTTCTCATAAGGAAAAGTTTTAATGGGTTACCTTTTACGCAACAGTCTTGACCACTGTCTGCTTTATGCTTACTTTCGACCAGACGACAGAAGATGGTACAATTGATCGATCTTCTTTTTCCATCCTGTAAAAACCAACATAGATGTTGTACTTGGATTTGTTTAGGAAGCTGTCATTATGTGATGTAATCTGCTCCACCGAAACAAGTGATACAGTAGAAATAAGGGCTGAACTGACAGTACGTCGTTGTTATGAAACTGAAGAATTACAGATGTGGCAAACTAGACACAGACTTCAACCGTGCCATAGATCCTATTGATCATTCAATTGGGTCTATTTGTTCGCTATCCCGCAGCGCTACCACTGTCTTACATCTTGCGCTTCCGGTTAACATCATCTCCCGAACATGTACCTAACAATAAACAGTTCTGAGTGACGGTCATTATCAGGACCACTCTCATTGGACCAAATCGTTTTGCCAAGCTTATTCGTCAAATAAATTGGATAAGCCAATTCATTCAGGCATTGAATGAGACTCCTTTTTGTTCAGAAAGCACGACGCTCTATGAGTTAGTATACTAGCATCTCTACTGTTATGATTAGTGATGATAATTCGTCAGTGTAAGTGGACATTCGGGAAAGAGCCTCGGTTTTCGACTTCCTTTCCCCAGCACAAGTAAACGTGCCACATAGTGCGTACAGACTGATATCAGGGATGGTGATGTTTGGTTACACTGTCAAGAAGTTCTCTAGTCGCCTTTTTAAGGCATGTGTACGAGTTCTCCACTGAAAACTGATGGCATACAAGATTATTGCCACGAATCGTACCTCAGCGACGGGAATTAGGGACTAACCCGCTATTTTCGTTACGCACTAAGAAACAAACAACTGTATTGTGATCAGGCTCAGATGGTGAGCACGACTGTGATCCTTATATTGACAGATATAGCAGTAGAGCTTTGTATATTAATATTCAACATGCACTTGCCAATCATAAGTATAGAAAGCCCCAACTTTGTAAAAGTGGATGACTTAGGTTTACCCTAAACGTTGCGTTATTTTGTCACGCCATTAACTTCGTACGTATTGCTATTAACGGCCTCACAGCGAACAGGGTTTAAACTGCTCATTTACGTCTCACGTTTTTCGGATCGTCTATTTTTGAGCGAGACATACTGAATGAACGTGGAGCCAATCGCAGTGATTGCTTTAATACGAAGCAAAGAACGAATGTATTAAAAACTTCTTGTACTCCGGACACATGTCATTCTTTGCATGAACTAACGTTGATTTCTGCTGAAAATGAAGGGTGTTCGCATTCATTAACGAGATAATTAGTATCAATATAAATTGACAAGTTCCTGTGACAAAGAAAAAAACGGTTAGCTAAACTCTGAAAAATTCAATACGCAAGATTCTAATGGTTTGGCCTGTCAGCATTTTTATTAGATCAGATAGTAAGGTTTCTCAGAACCTGTAGCGATTAATAGGAGAATAGTGCATACGGAAGAATCTGATACAACGCTGTTCCAAATTGATGACTATTTGACCATAGGTT
Organism: Paragonimus skrjabini miyazakii; assembly: GCA_014338405.1. Lineage (NCBI taxonomy): Eukaryota > Metazoa > Platyhelminthes > Trematoda > Plagiorchiida > Troglotrematidae > Paragonimus > Paragonimus skrjabini miyazakii. Next base: position 71,120 of record JTDE01001088.1, read on the forward strand.
CCATATTTAATTAAATGTAGCGGCGGTTCGTTTTTTAAGATCACTGAATGTGAGCTATATTTTTGTTAATGTCAATCAATAGTGCACGTTGCCCTCACAGTAAGCCCAACTACAGTTCACGCTCTGGTCAAACAAGTGTATCACCATTGTGGCGTCGATATCACTGTTGGTTTGACACAAACGTTTAGATATAAGTGCTTTTGCCCTCTATCAGGCCGAACAGTCTTGAGGACTGGACTCGCGATTAGATTCATCATGAACGCTTCTTTCTGTCTCACACAGCTACAAAGTAATTTGAGAGTTACTTGCAGGTAATTATGACTTAACGTCTGACTCTGATTATTCGACCATAATTCAAGTGAACTCAGTGATTTTGAGATAAACAGACAACCCTTAAATGCATGTGGACTGAAGGTCAACTGCCCGTTCGAGTAGAAATATGAACTACAAATGAAGGGTGTTCATTGCAAAAGTTTAGTATAAATTTCTAAAGCAGCTGGAAATTTTTTATCCCTATATGTAAATTATTTCATTCGAATTTCCTCGTTTACTTATCGATAAGACTGACAAAATAGACTTGGTTCGGGTTGTATCGATTCCAAAGAGTATTGTGATTTTACCTGTGCATAGCACAATGACCAATCCCTATGGTGAATCGTTTTCAGACTACGATTTTTCCTGCATCAGAATGGTTGACTGAACAAAATAACATGTCCATATGAGAATGTTCCTTCCAACTTGTACTAACTCCCCTTTATGTATGTAAGTGTTAAGTTTAAGGCAATACAATTCTAAATTTGTTTGAACCAGAAGTTCATTTGCCTTACCTGCATGCTAGATAAAGTATGAAATACCCTGGCATCTTTGTATTAGACTCACTATCTGAATCAGCACTTCTGTCTACTGTTTACAACAAACAGACAGTTACTAAACTAACATATAGTCGAAAGGTAAGAGAATACCGTTTTCTGGTCGAAATATTTACTGATGCGTTATTTTTTTTATCTTGATTGTCTGGGGTAGTGAGATTAAGCAACAATATTCGCTTGCATATTAAACTCCAGATCAGAATGATGTAGAAGCTGTTGTCTTGAAACTGTAGAAGCTAACTTAAACATTGTAGGAAATTTTAGTTCTGGGAAAGCCACAATTTAATTGGTATAGTTTTAAAGAATTCGGAGTCAAAATTCTCATAAATATAAGCTGTTATACGAAGTTCTCTCTCCTCGCAAATTTCATCAGATTTTACCACACACTCGCCAGTACCTTCATTCCTCGCAGACAATCGCCCATTGATCATTCAGTTTCCAACGAGACTATGTCAGATTTGTTTCTCAGTAACAGAGTCAATGTTACCACAACATCCTAATCGTACTGGGCGATCAAATTAAAGCTGACCTCCGGCGTTTCAGTCTTGTTCTCTGAGGCAATAAAACTGCCAGGGTCCAAGAATATGCTAACCCTAGACCACACGGAGACAGCAGATGTACAAAGGTCACAAGTGCACTCCACTCCCTTACAGACTGGAAATGCAGCTTGTATGGAAGAAATAACAATGTTCTACTTTACGCATAAATATTCACTTAGTACAAACTGTTTACGATGTGCTTATGTTGAAACTAGTCTGTCTGGAGGCTAGTAAATGTTCGGTGATCTAGCACAGTATAAGACTTGGATGAGAAGAGTATGTACTATTCGTGTATTCTTGGTATCTATTTTCTCTAGTGATAATCATTATGATTTCAGAAATTTTCCAACCGAATTAAGCGTCGAAAAGTCTCCCATGTTGATAAGTGCAGATCTAACCCTTGTCTCTCTTTAAATCAATTAAACCATTTGTCTTGTTCATTCCCCTTATTAAATGATACGTGAAAATGAAAACAAGTGAATTACGTCAGAGCAAACAATAGTTCTGCGAACTATCTCATACAAGTCGCATGCCTGTTGTGTATTATAACTACTAAGTTTTACAAATTCTTATGTTATAACCGCATAAGTAACAATGAAAATTAGTTGAAGATTGAATTGATACAAGTAAAACAACTTTCAAAGTATATCGCAGTCCTTAAGTCCGTGATAACCATTCAATCAACACATTTAGGAAGGAATAAATAATTGCGCTATTTGCTCTTCTTTGAACTTGCTGATCGTGCACATTCTTGTCATGATCGGAGTTAGAAATCTTGCTTGCGTTCACGTGATGCAACCGTCTTTCCTTCAAGAATGTCGATTAACCTTACAATTGTTGTCAGATGAACGTTACTGACCGTTCAGATATGATAATTTGGCTTTGCCTACTAAGATACCAGTGACGTGACGGCCAACACAGTTATATAGTGAGAACATGAATTTGAATTAATATATTGGACTTAACAAAGAGACACCCAACTGGGGAGCTATAGCAATAGAAAAACTCAAATAGGGTTGGCGGAAAAATCCAAGTGAATCTGATAGTCATATAGATTGAACATCACCCGCAACTGATCGCAGCTGTCGCACTTCCATAGATTTTGCAGTCGGCCCTTTTCGAAATGAAGCACTAGACTGGAGTTTCCCTCTCATTAGAGCTCGTCAGTAGTGCATATCTTCGCCACTGCCAGGACTAGAACCACGGCCACGCTATTCATGAGGCAATCGTGTTTACCACTGCGCCATTGACCTCACATTAGATACGACCGAATTTTCATATGTGAACACTCAACTATGTCCAGCACAATAATCAGAGTATAGAGGTATGAATGAACATGTTTTTGATTGAACATCTTTACGCCGAAAAGACCAAATAACTGGTTGATCAAACTGGATCAAGATTAGACTCATTACAGTGAACATGGGGCATAGGTCATTCAATTGGTGTTCAAGCTTTTGGAGGAATATTTCGGTCAGAAAAGATCTGATCCCATAGCTATACCATCTCTCTGTCGGTAGTACAAGTCATCTATTAGCAGTTGCACATCAAAGGTACATCGGAACAGTAGCTCTTTAAATCCCACTTCCGGTGCCCCAATATCAGGTCCGTTCTCAAACACGCACTCGCAGACAAAAATAAGTGTTTCTAGCAACTGTACATTAGCAAACAATGGTACAGTGTTTAATGAGGGCGATTCCTCTGACTTCACATCAATGACCTGTATACTCCCAACGAATTCAGAAGTATCAAGTAGACTGGGCGTAAAAATCACTTTTCTAACTGGTTTTGGCAATTTCGTTGTTCAGATTGTCGTTATGTATTAGGGCGAATTCATTATCTTAAATATTGTGTAAACTGCATAGCAGGCTTAAGGAGTTTCGGTACTTCGTCGAGAGGGTGTACGCTGGAATACTGTGGCTGAATTTGTCCATAGATCTTGGCAGTTATCAACTTTTTTCCTATGTTAAGACGTTCGGTGATCTGACGTTCATACTGATCACTTTGTTATTTTCGTTGGTGTCTATAAAATGTGCCACGGTCTGCAATAATAATTTTTTAACGTAATGACTTCTTTTCATGAAGAAACTTTCAGCGTCCTTATCTGGACTGCCGAAGCAAACATCTGTATTCTGTTGAGATTTCTTCGGTGAATTCACGCATTCCATGTGCTTAGAATTTTAGTTACCTTGCCTTGTAAACGGCAACGATTAACAACCAGTCATCTATCTGTAATGGCCTCAATGAAGTACGAGCCCATCAGTAAACACTACCTGACAAGCCATCCACGCTAATCTGTTGTGGATTCCTCTTTGAAGGCAGACAACACCTAGGTACTCACTACAAGCAGTTAGTTAGACGATATTAACAAATACTGGATGCTGAACAATAATGCATATGTAAGTCTGACTAAGAAAATGTAGTTGTAACTTATATACAAAGCTGACAATTCTGGAAGACGGAAATCACCACAACACACTGGTTTATGTCGCACTTAGGAAGCTGCAAAATGAATTATTCGTAAAAGCTGGCAACTCACACAAGATGTGAATAGAAAGTGATAAAAAGGTCGAATCAAATTTGGGTTCATTTGCAGTAAGGTACCCAGTTTCCAAAGTGGGGTTCGTAGTGCTTTTGCACCGGTTGCGAGTATCAAGATCCATAAGATTTTCTTTTGTGCAGAAAACTCAAAGAGTCGGTCATTCTACCATTATTCACTGATTATGTATTTTCACTTTTTCCGTTTGTAACAACACTAGTTGTTACCCTAATACAGATTACGAATCCAACTGCTACACAACATGGATCACTCAGATTACCTATGAGGAGTATTTAGAGCTTCTTCAAAACCAACAAAATGTATTACGAAAAATACTGTGTAGCGAACAAGCCCATTTTCAGTGATTCATTATCAGGTTAAATACATCACAATTATATCGCAAATTTCACGGGCAAATCATTAAGGAGGTGAACAGGGAATGGGTGGTTAACCAGGTCAGTAACTTCAATGTCACGTTACAATCAAGTACCCAATTAAACAGTCGGTCTTGACAGGCTAACGAGGTATGGAGTTGGCCATGGTAGACCGAAAGCCTAAAAACGTTTCTAGACGCAAAAGGGTGGGTTATATGAGAGAATTCCAATAGCTTCAGTTGTGGACAGAATCATACGCCTCACTATCCTCGACTGGGTGACTTTAACTCGGTAGATTGATCGAAATGCGTCCGTCACATTGACAGAGTGGTTTGAATCCACCAGGTGCGATAGTAGGGCACTGTTGACAGACTACGTCATTCCACCGTTGCATTGCTATCATTCGCCACTCTTCTTGGCATTCAGAGCAGTCCTATCGACCTAATCTTCTCTAGCTTCTATTGTTTTAACTTCTGGAATCACGGATTATGGTATACAAAAATGCTGTTAACAATGCCAGTGCCACATCCGTTCTGAGACGGTATCACTCTGGATTTTGCTTGCGAGTCTGATTTTTAAGCTTGGCCATGAGAATATTGAATGTAGCATGTTTTTTGTTTCCGAAATGCACGATACATTGGACTTCTAGCAAATGTCAGCAACAGTGAGCAGGTCACTGCAGCAAACCTTCGTTAATGTTTTTTGATAACCCAGAGCAGTTCGAATACTGATTACTCGCAACGGCCGTGCTTGTTTCGGTTAGCCTGCTCGCTCGGCTATTACTGACAAAAACGATACCAGTCATAACTTTCTACACCGCATGTGTCGATCTTTTCGTGAAATGTAACAGTAAATATTCTTTTATTTATCCATTCGCTCATTTCTCATTCATTTATTTTACCGACAGACTCTACGATGTGTTATCGACCAGCATTCGAAACCTGTTTCGTACTTAGCTGGAGCACTAATTACAGGGAGTAATCAGCTTTCCAGCAGAATGAATTATTCGTTCCTTACAAGCGAAAAAGGGGGCTTGTATAGTATTTACTATTTAAAACGGAATCCCCAAAACGAATTATTTTACAATCGTTTGATTCCAATTCTTCTGCTACGAAGATGAAAGTGTTGTTATTGGATGGTGGCATGTTCAAGGCAGTGTATTACGGAACAAACAAATTTATGTTTCACTACTCCCATAAGTCCTGCGTTGAATAGTTGCATCGATAAAGTAATTCGCTGAAAGGTTCCAGCCCCAATAAGAATGTCCTGAATCCGTAGTAGTCAGGCTGGTAGGTGTGTTGAGCCTTTTTTTATTTCGCAGAAGAAGTGGAAGCTTTCAAGATAGCAATTCCATCAGCGTACAACTTTGATTCCACTGCCACCACCACTGCTGTTATCATCTAACTACTAATTAATTAATTAGTAGGATAACGTTTGTCGTGAAAAATCCATTACTTCTCATACCGTCAGCAGGTTGCTGAAAATTCTCCTCAAAGTTCGTTCGCCGTGGGCTGAAGCGCGCAAGAATACTGTGATCTACCTCGTAAGTCGCCGCCGAACACGGAATGCAGAGCGCAACAGACAATAAATTCAAGCTTGAACCACGTGATTCATGCAGATACCCAGACTGAGCATGTACATCACAACGGCAGGCACAGCATGCGGTAACTCGAAACCTAGAGACAGTACATGTAACTCAAACACCCTTTACCATTAATCGTTTCATGCATCCTTTTGTTGCAGGACGGACAATGACAGTTATAAGCACAAACGAAATAAAAAATAAGTCGCAGTGATTTTGTGGTCATGCTTGGGGACCAGCAGATATAATGCGCCGTGAAGTGAGAGCTGACTAGCAAGGTTAGAAACTACGTTGTTCCAACTCTGTCAAAAAGACTTATTATACTTTGCTCCTTAAACGGTTACCGAAAGGGAGTTGTGCAAATCTGAATGTCAAAGTAGTCAAAAATGACTAATCAGACATTCCAATCTGAACAACGATGAAGTTTGTGAGCTGTATAATCGCTGATTGATAAATGCACTGCACCGTAACATTCGTAAGTCAACTGGTATGGGTTAGAGGTGCCGAAGTTTCTTTTGTCTTTCTGAATCTAGCCCCTCATCTGCTGTTGTTAGGCAAGCTTTCCATAGAAAATCTCTCAGCAGTTGTAAGCTACGATCCGTGACTAGCTTCTGAATTGACTTTGGATTGAGATCTAGAAATTTCACTCGACTGCTTTCCGATAGTACTTACTCGATATCAGTCGTCAAGTTGCAATCAACTTGGCTTTCAAAAACTTCTACAAAAGACCACTGCCGATTAGTTAAGGTGCATCTGTTGATGACAGCAGAGATGACCACAGTGTGCACCCGCTAGACATCAGTACGGGTTCTTTATTCTTTGTAACTAACACTGTTCAAACATCTTCAGGATAAGCTTCATGTGATCAATAAGTAATCCCTTTTCACGCACGTGCATCAGTTACACGCAGAATACACATAACCTTTTACGATTCTACCGAATCGGATTGTTTAATTCAAATTTTAAAAAATTGAGACTTCTGTTTTGAGATTCAATGAACTTTCGTCTCTGATTGGTTGACTAGTATTTCCAACCCGTAAACAGAACGGATATGGGAAAGAATATTGTGTAATGTGCTGATGCTCATTATTTATTAATTTCTTGGTTAAGCCACAACGAGATAAAGACTATCCAAGAGGGTCGAAACGTTGATGAACCGATAACTCCTTTGGTTTTAACTCATGGTTTAACCAAGGAATTTTTTAACAATTGAATGACTAGTGATATTTTAGCAGTGATGCTTCTACATCAGAATCACATTTATAAGTAAAATGGTGCATAGATTTATACGCATGCGTGAGGTCATTATTCGGAATTAAAATTTGTAATTTTTACCACCCATAGTGCTATTACAGTAGTCAAACACACAAAACTTTTGAGCACCATTCAGTCACTCGCTGTTTTTACCACAATGATAAACAGTTCATTGTTGAAAGTATTGTAAATTCCTGAGAATACTTTCATTCTTGAACAAGATAATCTATCTACCGTGACCAGCCATATTGGTTTTCTCAGTTAAGCTGCACATTAGTTGCACGAATGAACTAATATAGACTTATGTGGAGCATTTAGAAGAGAGAAACGAAATGTTTAAATTCACTAATTATTGATAAGTTACGTCGTAGGAACAAAACTGCTACAGTACATATTGTATGCATGAAAATATTACTGCCTGAAAGAGACGGTCACTAAATGAGACAGGTGTGGTGCTTACTACTTAACTTAGTAGGTAGTCAGATCGATATTTAAGAGCCACATTAAGTGTTCAACAAATTAAATTCATTTGAATAGAATAGTCAGATGACACAAATTACGATATGAATTCATCTCGCACACTCTCCTCAGTCACAAACGTGTGACTAGCATGAAAACAAAACCAAACAAGACATAAATGAAACGGTCAAAAATTATAAATCAGGCTGGATCGTGATTGGCACTCACGGTCAAACCCACGGTAAACAAAGGTTTATAATCGGTTGTTTTTGTGCACATAGGACCGGCTGTTGACGGCTGATTAACAAAACTTCAATATACTTGAGAAGTTGTGAGTTGTAAGCGTTCATCAGGATTTTAAACGAAAATGCGATGTTGACACTGTGACCCGTAGTCGATAAGTGCCTTGCGTTTCGTCCTCGCTGGGTGTCACTCATTGGCGGGTTACACATTGCAACTCTCAACCAATTTGGGACGTGCTCCTTGGCCCTGGTTTCAAGCATCCTTTCTGTTCTACCAATGAATGTGTTTCCGCAACTTCAGGAAAACTGATAGATGCAATGGCTGGTAGAAACCATAGGGGTTAGCTTTTTGACCGGAGGTAGAGGCAAGTTTTGCTGCATTATACACCAGTTTTAGCGTTGCGCTGATCATCTTACCAAAGGTTTTCCCAGACTATCCCATATGAAGAGGAGTTTGATGTAAACATCCTTTTAGAGACGTCCAAAGTTGTATTTTTCGCAGAAGTAAACTTGCTCCATTTCTGAATGAAACGTTCGGAGAAATTGTTGGCACCAAGCGTTTCATATAACACTGTTTGCTCGGCTCATAATCTGTCTTGGGAGAATATTCTTGATGCTCTGTAAAACAGTGTGCAACTTACGAGAGTGTGTGAAATGAATTCATATCGTAATTTGTGTCTTCTGACTATTCTATTCAAATGGTTAAAAGGGACTCAATGTTTCAAATCACAATCAATTAAGGTAAGTGTGATTGTATAAAGTAAGCGAGCTAAATATACCAACAACAGTGTGCTAAAGAATGTGCTGAAATTCTCGGAGGTTATTTTACTAAGTTATCCGAAAAAACGACCACCAACGGTAAACTTCTTGCTGTTTGGAGTAGTACAGATAATTGTTAACCATTCATGACAGGTATACCGAAGTCCTGGTCGACAATCATCACACTAGTCGAACTGATAACGTCCTAAAAAGTAATACATTACATGTTTTCTGGGGTTTCATTGTAACGGCACACGTAACTTGGTTTAGTTCCAGTCACTTCATGCCATTGATGCTTTCATTTATTTAATTCATATGGTTTTGGGTTGTTCTGACAGAAATTGGTAAACCGTAGGGTCGTGTTTCTCGAATTATGGTAACACTTCCTGCGACTATGACAGAGACCTTTTGCTAAAGCTTTCAGGGTTAATGATGTCAAGCTTCTTTCTAACACGCTGAAAGTCATTTTACCGTTATGACGAAACTTACTCAGTTGAAGCGACCAAACTTGTCCAATGAGCGTATTGACCCAGGTTTTAGAAGAGTGGTCCGTCGTTGTTTCATTCTCCCCACTCTACGTGGATGAGCTGCCCTTAGTTTTGCTGCATTCTACATCAACTGTGTAGATGATATTATAGTTAAAACTTTTCATCTCATTGATAGCCTGTCTTCATTTTTGCCGAATAGTCTTACAAACTTGGCCGACTGATCTACCTCTCAGTCCTAACCCGAAACAACTTTTGAGTGTTAAATTGTTTCGTTTATAATCCTTAATGGCCATTTCAGCCACAACTGTTCCGTTGACTACTATCCGTTTCTAATATGTTGCAAACCTATGTATCAAATATGTGAGTATTATTTTCCTCACACATGCGCCTGGTCACTTCATGTGGTCATCGTTTTAGTAAGGTATAAAAACCATACGCCTTCAAACTAAGTCCACAATTTAGCTTCCTATTCGTTAGTTTATCGACTCAAAGTTTTTCACTGTCTATTCTCCGTTTTTCACAGGCGTCTCTGTAAACTTATCTAAGACACATTATACTCCTTGTAAAATCACTCATCTGCCTTCCCATAACTAATAGAGCCTCCTCCATATATTTGGCGGGTTTCATAAGTTAAAACCGTTGCCAAAATAGTTATTGTCATCCTACTCGTCCTTCATCTTTGTACTGTTTCCGCTGAGTACTACTACATTGGTACGTTCAATCACGTATGGCAGTTCCATCATTGTTATAGGTTAATTGTTGACTATGATTAATTGCGAATGAAGCTAGTTTTTTACCGGTTGCTTCAGTAACCTTGTAGGTTGCATTTTGGTCGACACTGTCTTGTTGTACTTGTAAAGCAGTTTCTAGTAATTATTAAGTGGACTTGTAAAGTCTTCCTTGATCAGACGATGTGAAGATAACGCGAAATCTATTAACGACCATACTTGTGAATGATACACATCACCGGAGTTTTCGCAGCGTGCATCCTGGAAGCATCACACATTCACAGTGACGGATCAATTATCTATTCCCGCGTAGAAAAACCAAGGAGACCGGGAAGTATGGCGGTCTCATCACGCAAGTGTGTGTAGCTCGAAGAATTTCTAAGATAACCAGTCAGTGCCGGGGTCCGTTCGTGCGATTTTGAGTACGCTACATTTGGCATGTGAATGTTCGATGTAAGATTTCAGTTTAATGACTGAATACAAGGAAGTTAATTATCAAGTCCGTAGAAGGTTACTGATTTCATTTATGATCCAAACGAACGAGTATTCCCTGTGGTTAAACACACGACTGACCATGCAAAACGGGAATTGCAGGCCCATTTCCTGTAACTGTGTGCTCTTTCAATTTTCAGCAAATATTTTGTTTTCCGACTTTTACCTTCTTTTCACGGTTTCAAACAAACAAACTATATGTGTCTTATTTATTGTTACGCACCAGTTGGTATGGTTACAATCTTTGTACATGAGTGGATCACGTGATGAATCACATATGTGGATAGGCTCTGTGTCGTGCAGTAATGTTCCAAATTCGAGCTGACAACGTTTTGGAAACTGTTTTCGTGCGTTTATTCGTAGATTGTAATCCTCTGAGCATACAACTGTAACTAAACATTGTAATATACCATACCGGGCACACGAACTGGATGATATCGCATCCTGAGGGAAATGCGAGTGCATACGAGAACAGGTGGGTGGTGCTTCGCATTCGGCGAAATGCAGTTTTCTTTCAAGTGAGATTGAGGCTGAGGTTAGTAATTAGCCATGGTCACACCTTGCCTACTTGCAACAGTGATCTTTTGAGCATGTATGAAGTTTTGTGATGCATTATACTGAACAGTGTATTTGATTGTTGCCGTTTTGGTTATAGGGTTCCTGTGACACACATTTAATGACGGAAGTGGTACCGCTGTATGAAGTAAATCAGGCAAAAAATGGGTTCAAGGGTCTGTTAAACACTGGTCTAAAACAAAAGCACAATTTGGGAGATACACCACCAGTACTTTTGCATAGGTTGTAAGGTCAGGTGATACTCACTTGATTCCAGCCATATAATTAGGAGCTCAATGTGCTATAGTCATGCATTTCTTGATTGTTCCTTATCTTTCGAGATTATGTACTGTTGTGCATAAGTAGTCTAACAATTATGGTCGGTTTTCTGTGTCTGGTTGTCTGGTTCAGAACAAAGCATTAAATCTGGCATCAGCTTAAGTGCAGAACTTGTGTCAAAAAAAGCGTCATCCGCCAATGAAGTGGCTTAGAAGTTATTTTAGTGAACGTACATCCCTCTTTTAAAGTGACCTGCTTGATGATGAAACCGCTTACTTAATTCTTTTACAAAGTTCCTCAGTATTAAACCATAAACTCGTTTCTGATGCTTATGGCTGAGATGCTTTACTCTCATAGGTACACACGAGCGGGTTCCCTCCAAACTGTCAATCATCTTAAGTAAGAATCCGCAACATATTTACTAAGCCACACAAGCAAAGAGTTGGTTCGATCTATGAAGCACTGACGGAAGACATCTGTTACTCATACATTTGTGTAATACAAACTATATGTAAAATATATCCGTCTTCAACGGATTTATGTTATAAAAAGTAATCATATGCTCTGTATGCTTGGATTTTTAGTCAACTCGGGATGTCCGGCAAATCTGTTAAGAACATGCAAATCTAAATTTCCCGTTCAGTTTTCTAAACGGCGTTGGCTGAAAGGGAACTTTACAGTTGGTGAGTTACTTCTTTTTAACAACGAAAAAAGACATTTTTGGAGAACTACGTTGACAAGGACACCCTATTTAAAACTTTTCACATTATTTTCATTGTCACTCTTGTCGTGTGTAGAACTAATCACATATTATTTGAATTGCTGACCTGAGCGTGACATCCTAAAATGACAACGGGCTGAAGAAATCCGTTCTACTCATATTGGGGCAATTGTCTGCAGGAACCTAGATTAAGGTCCAAAGTTTTATTACGAGGCAGTACACCGTCGATAGATAAGTTAAAACAAAGTTTAAATGTACAATCTGATGAAGATTTGTGTGATCCAGAACACTTGTTTGTGCCAAAATTAAACGTTGACAATCGGCATTGGAAGCACTATCACCATTGATTGAAACAATGAAAAGATGCAAATCATGTAATGTTCTCCGGAGTAATATTTCGTCCATTCTGATCACAGCCGCCTTATACAGAACCTATAACGCTGTAAAATTGTGTATAGTACAGCGAACCAGAACTTTACCAATCGCCTTAGCTACAGACAGACAGTCTACGTCTGTCACATTCCACTGTTTATACAAATATTCGTGTAAATGCAGTATGAGCTACATAGGAAGGACAAACCGATAGCCAGCTGCAAGTATCAGACAGCATGTTCCCAATTGTTGGCTAATATAAATTCCGACGAACGGCACCCAGTATCATCAGTTGCAAGGCACATACTCTAAACAGGATATAGAGTCAAAGTGCCTGAAGCCTTCTCTGTAATTTTTCGGAGCAACTGGAAACGCATACTTCGGTTTCCTGGGGTTTTGACTATCAAATTGCACATTCACCCACTCTGTGTTCAAAAACAGCCTTTGTTGGTACCGCTGATACCTTGGTAGTGGGCATTCCAATAATTTTGATTTTCATCTTTTGTGTCTATCTGTTTAATCCCATAAGTCATCACTTCCTCCCTGGGAAATTTTAACTCGTCTAAAACTAGTTGAATTTCCCTGTGTGATCAGAATGTAAAAAATGTTGCTGCGAAGAACGTCAGAAACATTAGGATGTTGAGCAAAAACGGATGAGATACCATAACGTACACTCTTTGATTCTGTTCTTTCCTAATCTTTGTGCGCGATTGCAGAAGGAATATATCCGGAGTCCATATATATGAGAACAGTGAACCGCGTAGTTAAAAAATAACTGCATTTGTGAAGCCTGCTTAATTTTAGCCTGCTCATCAGCCAACGACGATAATCGTCGTCAAAACACAACCGGTGAACAAACATGCATAGCACCGACAAGAGTGTAACTACTTAACAATCCAAGTGTTTTTAAATGAGACCCAATTGTGAAAAGTCAGGGATCCGGCTGAATTCGAACCAGCGACACACTACTCATTAGTAATGCAATTTCCATGCTCAACAGTGGCGTTGGTGGATACCAGCGTGAACTGTTCGAGAAATCCTGCCAGGGCAGTCGATCCCCTGGATCATTTGGTGGATTCCATATGAGACAGTGGGACGGGTGGGTAACCGAGTCCAAATGTGAAATTTCCGAGCTCCTGGCGTGGCTTCGTAGCTCAGCTGGTAGAGCGCTTGCCACGTTGAGGCATGATGTTTCTGTCGCTGATTCGAATCCAGCCGAACCCCTGACTTTTCACAATTGGGTCTCATCTAAAATCATAAATCTGACACACTACTCATTAGTAATCCAAGTGTTGTTTTGGAAAGTGGGAATCCTTCGTTCGCAGCTACCACTTCAGCTAAAATCCAGGCAACCGCAATCAACCAAACGTCGGACTAAGGTGTTAGTGAGAAGAAAATACTATCTACTATAAATAAAGCGTCCCATGCTTGAACAGAATGACATGGATTTTGAATTGAGATTTTCTGTGAGATGGATGAGCTTGCCGGAGATGCATTTTTTCACCAGTTGATGGAATATCTTAGTGTAGTCGTGAGATACGGCCATGTATCACGGTTGGTAATTTACAGACAACACAAAAAGCAAACAAGTCATCACAGGGGCAAATGGCCTAACGGATGAAAAACGACAAATGAAATCCCACGAAAAGCAATGCCAACCAGAGTGTACGGAAGTATATATAGAGCAGAATTCTATCTGTTCCTTCAAATTAACACCGCCATATCACATTCAGTGTATTTTCAGCTTAAATTAATTGCAGCTGAAAAAAATGCCCTCTAAAGCTAAATTGTGATAATAGGTAAACTAAAACTTTCTCCTCTTCCCGTTTTCAAGAAAGATAACCTTCCTTGGTGAAAACTATCGTAACTTGCAATTTTAGTAGTGTGCTGTAAATTAAAATTTGGGATTAGTGAGTAATTAGTTAAGTTACATTGGCTGTATTGAATACACTCCAAAGTTGCATTTGACCATGGTTTTCTTTTCAAACACCTTGCAGTTGTGGTGATAAAAATAGCACAAATGGTCTGGCAGTTCAGAGAACATGACGATTTTCAGCCCTATTTCCGTTTCTATGTGTTAAACACTCTGCTATCCAATATTCAACCATATGACGATAAAGTGATGCTGACCCACGCTTTGCCAACACGATGTGCGTGTCCTAATGAGATGATGGTTGGTAAAACTTACCTGATGTTAACACACTCGAACAAAGGAAGGCACACTCTGAATGTAACGCGACGCACAGTATTTTTGTCCAATTACAAGAAGTTCGCTGAAGACCTAGAGGTTAGTTTATCGTTGCTGAGAAGAAAGTTTCAGAAACACATGTAGTCATATTTTTTCATCAAATTATGTCACTGATAGCAATAAATTAACGGTCAGTTGTATTTTCAAGTTGTCTCAATATTTTCAACCTGTGATCCTCTCGCACTCAGCGTGTAAGCAACTGACTTCTCCTGCAGGAATTTCCAGGGAGATTGTCATTAAATTTAAGGGTTCACTGTTAAGGTGACCTTCGACGATGGAGGTAACATCGTAGTTAACAATCCATTACGACATTTGCTCGTGCGTACAAAGATCGTAATCTGTTTCAGCCTGATGTCACGCTTTTCCGCCACTGTGGGCAGTTCAGTCTTCATTTACTATGCATGATTGGAGTTTGACTGCATGCGATTAACTTCCGATTCACCACTGTTAACATCGATAGATGTGTTGTCGCAAGCTCATATCTTGGGGCAAGTTGAACGCGATGAGATGTGAGATGTGATGAAGCTTGCTAACTGAGTAGTGTTCAGTATAAATGTATGAGAGGCGTTTCATCCCTACTCATTGCGAGTAGTCTACTGTAAAAATTGAAATGCTTTTTTATCAATAAAAATAACCAGTGGATGCTTGCAGCCAGTCAACGGGATGAGAGGCGGCTGGTGGTGAATTTTATTCAAAGAAAGTAATTAATGAAGTTTAACTGAATCCTCTCTCTGAGAAGAATATCATTGTGCGTTCAGCAGGTTGACGTTTACAGTTCCAGCCGATAGCGTTTACTGTAACCACAGGTCTGAACAATGGGTCAGATTATCTTAATTACAGATCTCGAGTGAAGCTTGATTTCACCTGATTGAAAGCCTGTTGGTGTTATGGAAAACATTCCCAGTTTACATTATTTGTAAACCAGTAGTTAAGAAACAGTGGTCAAATGAAATCTTTATAAAAAGCCGCTGTACTGGTTAATAATCTTGTAAGGTAAACAAATATCAAAATTTTCTGTCAAAAGAGATATGTGCCAAATGTTTTCCAAATTCAGTGAGTCTATTGAAAATGGCCGTCAAACAGAAAAACAATGACAAGATTTGAAAACGCTCTCATCCATTGTATGATGATTACGGTTATCAAATTTAAGTAGTGCGCAACATTTGCATGAATTTTCAAAAACTCTTCACCACTGAAACGTGCCGTCACCGTTGTCATGTTACGGGACGGACAGTTTTCTCGTGGGCAGTATATTTTGTTAATGCCAGTCAGCACAACTTGTATGCTCTATAATGAGCATGTGAACATCATTTTTGAAATTAAGGTTGTCAAGAACAAACGGTTTCAACAATTTACATTGCACTTCTAGATTTCATTCTGATCACATGTGTGTGCACAACTTATAGAAGTCTGTTGCTATTTCTGTTACGTTTATTTGATGATTTTTGTGCAATCTAAATAAAAACAGAGTTAAGAGTTTCGATCGCCATTTATTTATTTATTTGTTTACTTATTACTTATGTTTCAGTGTTGGAGGTGGCCTTACACCGGAAGAAATTGCCGGAAAAGGGTCCGCAGTTTCTCATTTAACTAACTGGTCATTTGGCAATAGATGACAGAAGTGACGCTGTTTCAGATTCATTTGCAATCTTCAAATTTTGGGTTTTAAAACCATACTGTGCAACTTTCATTTATCCTGTCATACAATTTGTCACAAATACAATGTCATGTTTATATATAACTCATATCGGTCATTTTAAAGATCAATTTGGAACACGAACAATGCGCACGAAAACGTTTATTTTTGTCGACATTATGAGAAAATAAGATTTCATTCGTGTGTAGACGAAATAACTCCAGGAAGTAGTAACAAAGTGGTGTGAACGAGTTGTCAATGGGGATGGAATTTTTCATCTAATGGTGTGATTGGACAGATTATTGATTTGGATGTGTATCATCATGATTAACTACAAAGGTCAAAGAGAGCGCAAGGCTGAACTCGCTGCATGATTGCATAACAAATATGAGCCTCAGTGTAAGGTTTATAGAATTCATAAGAAACTTACAGACTGACGGAAATTGAGAATACATAAACACATTTGATTCTGTGTTAGACGGTTTAGGAAGAAAAAACATCAGAAAGTTTAATCAGTTTCAGAGAGTCAGCAATAGAAGAAATATGGAGGAGAAAGTAAGAGGACAATTACCGGAATATAAGCCTAACCAGCAGCAATCATCAAAATCGCACTATATCATAACAAACAACTTTGGCAAACAACAGCTAGCTAACGTCAACAGTGAGAAAGCGATATCTTCATATTACCGTAATGTTTCTGGTGTGTAAATTACGTGAATGCTGAGTTTACTGTCCTGAGGTTTGCCTCAAGTCCGCGCGTGCATTTAACTACTGATGACACAATCATGACAGATTCTGTTAGGTAGTTCCGGACTGGACGCATCTGGAAGGCGAAAGAGAGATGTGCACTAGTCATACAGCTTATCTGATTTCGTAGCTTCAACGAGCTACACCCGAGATGATTGCTTTCGTTAAGCTCCCGAACATTTAATAAATGACATCGGAGCTGATATGGGATCGTTTGTTCTTGAATCAAGTTCTTCTAACATGCCACTAGTTTAATGAGAACTGCCGTAGTTTGCGCAGCCGACTTGGGTTGAATAGAAAACATGGTGTCCTAACGCATCTTGTGCCTCTGTTTTATCTCCTGTACACAAGTAAAATTCATGAACAAGGGACAACAAGCCTGGATGTTTGACTGAAGATGGGAGAAAATCCGATGAAATAAATAACGTGGAGAAAGAGTACGGTAGAAAACCATTCAAACAGCCTGGCACACAGCTCAAATATGGGTAGCTTTCATGGTCATTGACCCACGTCTTGGAGGCAGGTCGATGTCACTTCAGACCCTCGTGCCTCATGAGTGGTGGTAACTAGTTCATTGCCTTCTAAGTTCATTGTGTGCAGCCCAGATGACGAAAGTGCAGCCGTTTGTGGTTCAGTGGTATAGTACTTCCAAATCGCTTTCTAGCTTCTCTCTTACAGTCGAAATTTAGTATCATCAGCATATACCAGACATAGGGAGTAAACGAACTGTAGGATTTCGAACACAAATAGAATAAAGAGCTGAGGTTGTAATACAAGACCTTGTGACACATAGCTGATAGTACAGTACCAATCTAGAAAAGCCTTGTTCACTCTGACATTAAAGCGACGATGCTGTAGTTAGTCTGTGAGCCAAAACAGTAGAAGGGTTTCTATATCATTATCACGAAGCTTCACGCAAACCGCTCAGTGGTCTACTGGGACGAACGCCCTAGATAACTTCCCGTAAACTACACTAGCTGAGTTGTCATTATCTGCCTCTTTTGTCCAACCCTCCAGAGGAATAAGTAAATTGGTAGCATACAAAATCGATTGAAACCTCTAAGATAACTGGTAGTCAATCGATCTCTCCATGTGTTGTGCGATAACCAATACTTATGCAGTCGACCTTTAAAGTGAGGTGACACTGTATACACCAAATAGGCTTTAGGGAATTTGATCTCCTGGAGAACTGGAATGAACAGTTCACCTAGCGGTTTTGATAGCCTCTCAGTACATTATTCAACGCTACAGAAGAAATGAAATCAAAAGCTTTTGGTGTGTGTGCGTGTGTGTGAAAATCACTGTTTCCATGACATCTGCAGTGCTGGTATTAGATGTGTGTGTTGACTTCGTGGAGGTAGTAGAGAACACATTCGCTTATTGTCTATCTAGAACTTTGAGGTCTACTGTGTTTGCGCCGGCCATCCCACCTGTGTGACGCAAGTGACAGATAGCAGAACGGCTTTTAGTAGTGAATACAACAGTGCCGTAGAACAGATTAGAATGAAAATTGATTTGTTAGTCAGATCTAGCCGGTATAGACGTTTGTCGTCCCGCATAGCTGTTGTTGTCCAGTTACGGACTTACACTGCTCATCTTATGTTTTTTCAATTCTGTCTAATGATACTTGATCTAAGCTGACCTCTTTACTGGCGGAAAATAGCTTGTACGACGCTGAAGTCCGTTTATATGTCCCAGTCGTTTAGGTTGCTCGATCAAAAAATACCATTGGATGACCTTCTTAACGGCGTCCAAAACAAATTGCTAGTGATAATCGAGTGACAGATATCGCGAAGAAGTCGATCAATAAGTCCTTAAGGTTTCCAGACGGGACTATTCAGTCCGCTTTGTAAAAATTTGCTACGAATTTTCGAGTTACTGGGAAATACGCACCTCATGAGGTGCACTTATTAACTAAAGCATGGTGACACTACCATCGCCACTATCAAAAGGGGTATTAAGTCGTAGATAATTTATCGTGTGTTTTCCGATGGTAGGGATATAACCTAGACTTGGAGGTTTATGATAGACCCGTCATTGTGTGAACCGCCTGATACTGCAGTAGTTACTACAGCAGGTTATATGAGTCTAGCACAATCCTTGCCAATATCGAAGTCACCCTTAGGATAATTGAAATCACCCACTAATAGGAAATGCCAGGTGAACTAATGTATATTTAATCAAAAAAGCGGCCGTTGTCCAGCAAGGCAGACGCGGGTCGGAAACGGAATGATTGGTTAAAATGCACAATATGTCATACGGTTACAGACGAGCTCGAAAGAACTAAGTCGTATACAGCAGACGTCTTGAGCCTAATGGTGATAAGGAACTATGTGGCCGCTGACGATCCTAACGGTACACATTCTTAACCGGTGTATTAGTCCTCACGTCCTTCAAGCCTGCTATACACCAGGATTCTGTTGTACCGACAGCCGGTAATCTTAACCCACCACAAATAACTAGAAACTCGTCCACCTTGTTGAGAAGTGACGCAGTATCAATATACAAACACTTGACGGGAGTGGTGACAGAGTATCGTTCTGATAAGCCAACTTCTAGTTGCTTGGGTCTTTGTGTACTTCCTCTTCTGGGGATTGTCTTGGCTTTTCTATTTCATTGCTCGTACAACCATCTTCATTTACGACAACAGCCCCACATCATTTATGTCTGCGACGTGAAAGTGACTGTTGTAGCACTACCGGGAACTTCAGGGCCAGATTTGATGGACGATAACTTTGGAGTACTGTATAACTCATCAGGATTGTAGTGAGATCACCTTCGACGTCTCCAAAATCCTAAACTCCCTGCGACGTGAGAGTTACTTTGCCAGTACCGCCTCCCTGGTTCACATTACCTTGTGAATGTAAATCTACTGCAAACCACTAGCATCAAAGTTAGTGTGTTGGCGTAGGTATTGCAGTTTTACTCGTAACTGTATAAAGAATCCGCGCCATCTCTACCATTGTAGGAGGCATTCACTAGGATAACAATGTTTTAGCTACTACCGTTGGGAAAGCCGCCCAACCAGGCTGACACTTGTTTGAATCCTGAAGGTCAACTGGAATTTCCGTTGACATTCGTCCTCTCTGGCGGCTGCCGTGCGGTTGTGCTGAAGGTTCTCTCACGTCCAGTTCCCTAGCGCCCTTAATCGTTGCGTTGAAGTCCGCTTGTGAACAGTGAGTAAATAAATAAATAAAGTTTGTTTGCAAATCCACCGTCTTCTCACTGTGACTCCCGATCCGCGTTAATATTAGGCTGGGGTAACCTTGGGTGTACGAACCTCGGAACTAGCACTGCGACAGGATGTAAGCTGGTTCACAGATATCGGTCTGCGTAAACCCTGGTACCAATTGAACTTTTGCGACGGACAGTACGTCAAACCAATAGGACTCAGTCCGTTATGTTTTAGAAATATTCAACACTCGTAAAATTTAGATGCTGGAATGATTGCAAAGGACCGTGCCTAGGTAGCTTATCAACACCTGTCAAAAGGTTCAAGGGTAACGGTTATAAACTCCCAAGGGTCTAAACCATGAAGTGCACTGACACAATGATCCGTGATTTGAAGAGAGGGAACAACGTGAATGCAGTTCACCTATGGTTTCTGTTCAGATTTACTCAACTACGGCCACTCAACAAGACCATGTCACACTTAAGAACGTCACGACACAATCTGATGGAGTTTTCAAACCTGCCATATGTGATCCATTGTAGCAACAAAATTTGCTTTGTTTCACCTTTTTTACCAAATGACCAACGGAGCGGACATGCAAAGTTTTTGTGGTCTCTTATTAAAATCAAATGGAATCAATGACAATATTCAACTTCCTCATCTGACCTATATGGGGTCATGATGATATCGTGATGATATCCCTAGTGATTATTATTCCCAGGGAAGTCGACTATGATGTGCAGTTTTGTGCGTGATCCCGTAATAGTTGTTTTCAATGTATCTGTGTACTGACCAACAATCTTTGGAGCGATGCGTCTCCTGCTAACACATAGTTGATCGCAACTTCTCACTACACCAACAAATGTTAATGACTGCTTTTGCACTAAGGATGTACGAGTCGGTAGTCACGCTTTCTTTATTGGACAACTGACAAGACACAGGTATAAAACAACCAACTTGCAGTGAGCTAAACCCGGTAAGTACGTTAAGCATTGTATCGGGTTTCTCAACAGATTCTGGCGGTAGAGAACCTTGGGTTAGAAGCCTCATGTTAAGTGGCCGCCGATCCAACCAGCTAGCACTCAACAGTTTTGCTATTGTGTCTAATCTGCTTGATGCATCCAGAACAGAATTTGCTTGACATCGTTAAGTAGGGCGAAGTCACACTATTACAATTTTTACACCTTCGTTGCTAGCTAGCGACAGCCAGATCTGAAACATGAAAGTACTGACTAGTTGTTGGATGGTCGGAATAACCAACGAAACGGAACATACAACATAAAAACCCCAGGTAAAAGCACGTGAACAACAGTCGCTCTGACAGTAATCAGTCGCCAGCTGATTTGCAATGAAGAAAGGAATAGACTTTTAGACAAAGTGTATGAAGTAAATCAGTTCATCTCACAGGTCAGGAGAGACCTAAAGTCAAACGGCTTTCAAAAGGTTGTCGGCCCGCTGTCCGCTAAATCATAAGCGGAAATCATGGCAAACAAAATGAACCGATAAAAGAGTAGACTACTGAGTGGGTTTGTTGGAGGTGTATTAGACAGTAGAGTTACCACACGTTGTTCATCATTAGGGAGGCAGATTTTAAGTCGCAGAGTTCCAACTACACTGGTGTGCGAGTGCGAACGGCCAACGGATGAATAGCCGCGCAGTGGGGACCGTATGCGTCATTCAGGTAGAGTTTGCTTGTCAAAAAGGAATGAAAAGTTGATTCCAAAACACTCAGTGTCTGTCCACAAACAATGCTTGAAGTTAAGTAGTATTACGCCGTCGGATGAGAGGTGGTTTGCCTTTGATGAATGGGCGGTGATTTCCGCAAATAGATGTGACGTTCACGAGTCTCATGCGAGCAAATTTTTTTAACTTGGGATTACTCAAATGCACTCCACACTTGCTGCCGGTAATAATCAATCCAACTTTTAAACGACAGTGTAGTGACTTGGAGATAACCCCGGTCTGCCTGCTGTACGATGTGTAAAATCCTTCCCAAAATCATAGTTCAAACTGTACATTGGACCTTAAGGATCTTTGCCTGCCGTCTGCTTGACGCGCGCGATCGCGTTTGTTCGTCTGCATGTTTGTCGGCCTATGTGCGTCAGGGACGCCATACACCTTCTTCCGGCTTGTTCGCGCGCTGGACGGTCTGATCCCTAGCTACTTCGCGTATCGGTATCGTTTAACGCTGATCGAGACCACTTGTAATTATCGCATAATATATTTTCGGTCTCCATAATTATCGGTATTTTCACTTCGCGTCTGGTATTGTTGCGCATACCGGAGAAAGTGTTAATCTAGTGCACATTCGCACTAAAACAGTACAAGAATTCCGACCACGATCTTTACTTTGAGCCTACGTAATGGAGTCTGTAGTGGACAGGTGGGTATGCTTTAGGCCCTCGTCCACCAACAATTTAATACGCCCTTCCCAAAAAGCAATCGAAATGTAGTCGCAATAGGCATCACACTAGAAAACACAGCGGGGTTTGAAAATACATCGTATATTTCCGCTCATATTTGGAAACATGATAAGTAGTTACCTATGGCTTAGTCTGAGACCAACGGCAGCAACCAAGAGGAGAAAGAAAAGAAGTACGAGATGGGTGACAGCTCACTCGGCGGCACTCAAAGGCGCCAAGCGAAAAGTGCGTGGAACCTTCGAGTGCGTTAAACAACGCCCGAAAATGTTTGGTTAAACCACCTTGAAGAATGGAATAATAGATGAGTCGTCAGGAAAATGATGATTATCGGCTGCCTGCAATTAGTTGCACGACCGAAGAAAGTGGCATCGAGTTTGTATCATGCCTCATGTAGCAGGCGTACAGAGAATCGTACGTACAGAACAAACAAGCCGGAAAACACGTTTGCAGCCAGGACCCATAAAAGAGCCACAAGATCGCTGGTCACTACAAGCCTATGTGAAAATCGAATCCATGTAAAATTTACGTAGAACTTACATGTATTTCTCTGTGCTGTGACAATTCTGTTGTAGATTTTTCACCAGGGATGACAAAGTATATCATACTAAGCAATGAACCCACGTGAAATATCTAACAATTCAGGTTCAGTCACAACCACACGTGTCCATTACAGCATGTGTAAACTTAATACGTCCTGCAAGAGCAGCACAAAACTTGAAAATGACTAACTTCTGGTCAGTAGTTAATCTGTTGGAAACTTAACTTGTATAATAATACGACTAAACTGAAACTGCACACCTCGCAGGTTCCCGTAAGATGGGCGCGAAATGATGCTTTAAGAAGTGAATCTGTATAATCATACGGCTGTACGAACCGTTTCGACAGAATAGGGGACAACTGAACACCCAAGGCTGCTCGTCCCGGAAGAATCGATGTTGATAATTCTATCGGAGGGGAAAGAATAGTCATTCGTGATGAGTTAATGGGCCAGTACATCACCGCCGTCAGATAATTAAGTAGTCACACGTTTGCATATCACTACAAGCGTTTACCAGTAGTTTTTAGTAGGAACGATTTTCACTTTCAAAAAACGGCTGTCTGGTGTATGAATTCAAAATTCACAGATAGCTTATGTTACTAACATTCTCACAGTAGTTTAACAGTGTTCGCGTGTTACAACTTTTGATTTTTCCAGAAATACAGAACTGTAGTAATTGACAGCCCTAACCCAGAGTTAGCCTCGTTGCAGTAGCAATACCACGCAAACCAAGCGAATCAAGTGTTTACCTCTCGAGCGCAATTGTACAGCTTATTGTCAACAATGTAATAAAACAACAGTAATGAGAAATAGGATTGGTGACAACCACCACAAAACTCCAATAAGCAGATTGATTACGCCCACCTTACATCTTCAGAGTAGTTAAGATTACGAGGAAACATTAAACTAATGGAATCCACACTCACAAGGCAATCCCAAACAGTATGTCTTAGGATTACGAAAGATATCACAGTCATTCCGCTTCTATCGTTCCCGAATGTTCAGTATCCACCTGTGTTTAATTTACTCACTACAGGGAGTGTTCTTCCTTTCGTACACGAATTGTTGAAAAACTTCGATGAAATGAATTTGACCTGAAGTGTTAGTAAATGAGACGAATGATAGATATAAA